>JBBPTK010000667.1:0-12412 GCA_038094135.1 Spongiforma cf. squarepantsii
TCTGATGCTTATTCTCCACCGGACCTACCATTGTAAAGGGCTTACAGGTGCTTATTTTTATTATAGAATTTAGTTTTATTGACAAGGCATGATACAGCATTATCAGAAGATCTGCAGTCTCGTGATGCCATCGCGAGGACACGCCATCCTCAATGTTGCAGGTAATAATGGGGCAAACAAAGCTACGGTTGTAAGGCCTGTATCTCGATTCTCGGAATAGTGCTCTGATTCTCACCGAAGTCTATCAAGGGCCCCGCGTGCACGATCCGCGAGCTCACCCGCCTTCAATGGAGAGGTAAAATTGATACCCAAGCACAGTTCATTATGACTGTAAATGAGACGAGGTATCCCAACGATGTTGATCCCAATACCGCCATTCAGAGCGTCAGATCCAGTCCGAGCAAGGACTAATGCACTCACCCATCAAAATTAGTTGCACATCTCTGCAACATGAGTTCAGAGCCGATTAAAGGTCTGATGTGGTAGATGTGATCAGTCTGAATGTGATGGCACTTGTATTTACATTGGAAGGATGGGGACTGACCGAGTATACACCTGCGGGTCATGATGCAGGTCAAGGACCCACTGCTTCTGAAGAGAAAAGACGGACGGGATGGTCATCAGAAAGTTAGTGGGCAGTCAACTACTACTCGCTTCCTTGAACACCACACATTTCTGGGCTATATAAATGTTAGACTCTCCCAGAAATCATTGGGAGGAGTTGCTCCACTCATTTGTACATGAGGGCTCTGATCGGTTCAGATAAGCCCCAACACATTTCTGCTCGGGCTGTGAACAGCACGTAAGTTTAAACTTTGAAAGTATGTAGGTTCAATTTCTTGAAAGAAGCACCTTTGCACTTTGTCATTTTACCTACTACTAGATATATGGCCGAACTTCTTCAGCAGGAATCTTGTTTACGAAAGCAAGCCATCCAAATGAAGCATTAATTTACCGCGTCCACAAATTTTGGTACCCACAGCCACAATTCTCCAGCTTAGTGACCTATAAGGTAACTTGTACTAATAAACAAGGTAAACCTTTCTGCTTTACTGATCGCCTACTTTTTCCTTTCACATACTTTTCAGCCCTCATCTATATACTCTATAATCTCGCCTCGTTTGTACGTGTGCCCACACCTTGCATATGTTGCATATGTCTGTTATCACCATCGTTTTCGGAGAGAGAGTGGCGGTGTTTTATTCGAACCCTGCGGCAGATTAAAGTTGCGGTGTTCGAATAGAACACCGTCACTCTCTCTGCCACTGGGCCTGAAGAGCCTGCATCATTGCCTGTGCGTGCGTGTCCCAGCAACGAAGTTTTCTGGGACAAGATGCCTGTGGATGTAGTCGGCGTCATCTTAGCTTACAGTACTTTTGTCAGATGATCGTTGGTGTTACTCATGTTGCGCCAGCGCTTTTGACAATATTATAAGGAGAGGGAAAAGGGCGGAAAAGGAACCAACTGTTGGTGACAAAAACACCTTCTGCGGGTCACTCTAGTCATCATGACAGTTCCCTGAGTTTCTCTAGTAGCTCTCACTGGCTCGACGAGCAACTCAAGATCCCATCGAACCTTGCACGGCCCGGATCAGTAAACTTATGTACACGCATCTATTTTCGTCTATTTTCGTCTCATTTCGGCTCGGCCGCTCGCTAAGCACCTACATAGCATCACGAGAATATATGTACAACCATCATTCATTGATCTCGTCTGACATACTTATTACTGTAAGTGCTTTTCTGTTTTTTTATGGTAACATCCATATATACAGTAGTTACTAATACAATTCAAGCCTAAAATACGAGGTACTAAATAGTAGTAACAGATCATCTGGTGGTACAGACAGCGTTTTGAAGACATGCGCTGGAAGTGGTATTACAATGTTGGCTGGCCCAGGACATTGTTGATATGGAGGTTGAAATCAATGGTTGTGGGCAGGCGGAAGTTGGGTGGTGGGTGGTGCCGACAATGCAGCTTGAAATCGATAAATGAGATCAACATGAGACGCTATGGCCAGGAGCGTCTCGTGATGCTATTCTCGTGATAGGCTAGGTGTCTCGCGGTGCTTAGCGAGTGTGGCGAGACGGCCGAGCCGAAATGAGACGAAAATAGACGAAAATAGACGTGTGTAGGTTTACTGATGGCCGGGCACTCTTGCAGCTTGCCGTACCCCAAGAAATTTACGACGAGGTCTCAATTGGGGCGAGGTCACCTGTTATCTGAGTCCGAATGCTGCAACCGCCCTCTATGCCCCAGACGATGCGACCACCGAACTACGAGCATATTTCATCAATGCGTGGGGAAACCATGAATGTATCGACAATAGTAGCGGATGGAACTTGAGTTCTTCTGCTGGCTGTGAGTTCTTCATTGTTCCTGATCATTTGCGTCGACCCACGTGTGGCACATTGTCGACTCTAGCTAGATATTATCTGAGACGACTCGGTCTCGTCGACAAGCACGGTCACAATCCATTCGTTGTTAACGTGTTTTGGCGGTCGGTCAGTCTACTTTGTATGTTTCCCAATTGAAGCTCGTGTTGACTGTTCCAACAGATACCTCCAGGTCGCGTGCGTCATTCAATCCACCTATTGGCTCGCAGCCGGATGATTTTTGCCGTTTCTATTTGGCTCGGCACAAACCAGCGCGTCGCCGCCGACCACGAGACGCCAACCCGGGCATCCATCGCCTAAGGTGATTCACGTACCAAGATTATCGATGAGCTGGCGAGAAATTACATGTACTTTGCATGCTTCAAGTATATCAGTTTGGTGTGTGCTTAATCGGCTCCCTGGTTCTATCTGCTCGCGCTTATGCAGATCAGGAGAGCCTCGCTTCGGTAGCATTCTCCCATGCTCAATGATATTTCTGCTGTACGTGAATGATAGTTCTGGGCCTTTTGATTTCTGTTTGTTCAAACCCTCACCAGGTCAAGATGTGAGGCAAGGATGATCAAAATGTACAAGGCCGAAGCGCTCAGCAAACTGCCCGTCGCGCAAATTTCCTTCCATCTTACACCGGACGGTCTGCTTCGTCGTCGCCGTCATCATCGTTGCTAGGCCATTCACGGACACGTGCACGGGATGACACGGTGGAGTAACCATTGTGGAATACCGGAGCTGAGTGCGTTTATGGCAGCGGCATTGCCGTAGGAGAGGAGGATGCGTGGATAAGGGATACGGCCAGTGCCGTTTGATTGGTGACGGCTAGAAGGATGTGGTATGTGAGAATGTCGCATTGATGCTTATCTCTTGAGCCCTGTTCCGAATGACCGTCGCGCAACTATGAAAACCAACGCACGAACGAACGTAGTGACGCAGCTTAATATTGGAGGCTTTCACGTAGTCGAGTCACTTTTGGTCACTCTTGATGCGAGCGAATTCGAACAGGCGAGGATCAGTTAGGCTACAACTTCATCGGTGTGCACACATGTTGCAAACAGCTCGAGCGTCGATGCGGCCTGACTTTGCGGGTCCGACAGTATTGATCGGGGCCTAGGGCCAGGGCCATGTACCACCTGGCGGACCGGACGGACGGACCTGGCTCATTGCAACTGCACTGCAACCGCATGTTAACTCGGCGGGTATTGTTCGGCTCTCCACCTCAACCACTGACTACCAACTCATCTTATATTCGACAACTTTTCTCATAGCAGAATGAATTCACCCAGTCAACCACGGGACACGAATTCTGTCATGTATGGCAATCTTATGGCTTGTTCGGAGACACGTATGCTGATTAAAGCGGTTCAGGGAGAGAGCACTCACGATCAAAGGTGCGTTTTCAACTCTCAACTGTCTCTTTCGTTCTGGTTGACTTGTGTTCATAGACATTCAACTTCAAATTCCACCACGGCGCAGGTTCTCTGTGACTGCGAGGCGATACCAGGTGAAGGTGTCAGTAGGCGACGCATCATGCTATACGAACGTATCAAAAGAGACGAAAGAGAATCGAATCTCTTGGGATAACGAGATGCTGTTGTGGGTGCATATACGATTATGAATGACATCGAGTTGACGGTGATCAGTGCCGGGCATGACCTTTGCAATCTCCTTGTACAGGTTTACCGTCGTCATCGTGCCGGAAAGGACGAACTGATCGGTAGTCATAATGATACTATCGGTGGAGTCCTGGGGAGACTGAAGGACGATGGTGCGAGAACAAAAACGTAGTAATTGGCCATTCCGCTCACCTGAACTTTGATCAAAGTGTTTGAACAACCTCTTCACAAGGATTCCGAAAATGCCTCCGATCTCTCCGCGATCACAATCAAGTTCAAGTTAACTTCCGAATCTCTGCGTTATGTTGATGCGGACGAACATCAAGAGAGGATTGCAGTCGCTCAGGCGAACAGCACCATCAACTCCCTCGGCTCCGTGCCGCCACCTGTCGAACTCCTTGGCTCTGCGGTCGACGCCGGGATGAACGTCGTTGCCGATGTGCAGACGTTTGATAATACATGGGGCGTCTTGTTGCAAAGGCTGGCGCTGCTCAACAACATCGTGGTTGGCACCGTAGAGGTATGTCTCGGTCGCTCTCCTGCCGCTTTCACCTTCCGAACTTCCTGCAGATCCGCCCGTACATGTCGATGGCCTGGTCTGTTATGTGCGCTGCGAATCGGGTCCGTCGTTTTACCGACATCGTACTCTTGCTGATACATCATGATGTAGGTGTTCATCAATCAAGGGCGTCGCGACGGGGGCATCATTCGCTTAGCGGGAACGATGCGGGATGTCTTCGAGTTCGTCCATGACGCCCAACCTTTGAAGATAATCAAACGACACGCAAAGACGATCAGGTTGTTGTTACAGCAAGTGACTGAATGTGGCTACTTCATCGCTGAGTATGCCAAGAGAGAGAGTTTCTGTGGGTATTCGTCATTTTTCGATGCCCATCTCCGATTATCGATGATTCTTCAGTGATCAGGACAGCTATGTATACGTCATCCGACATCGATGGGAAGATCAAGAATTACGAAAACAAGTTTCAAGAACTGAAAACCGGGTTATTAGAAGGAGTAACGATATGGAAGGGCATCACAGTCGTTCGTATGATGGATGTAGTCAAGCACGCCGGTAGGTGTTCAAACCCCTGAAATCATCGTTCTATTGTGACTGTCGAGCTCAGCTCAATCGGTCGACTTGAACGACATGCCGTATGCGCTAGGGGCTGCATATGCACATGAGAAGGGATGTCTTGCGGGGACACGCGAATCGTTCATCAGCGAAGTATGTGAGGTTCTCAATAATTTTGATGAAGATGCCCCACGAGTGTGCCTCATCACTGGCGTTGCTGGCTCGGGCAAGTCTGCGGTAGCTCATTCAATCGCTCAACTGTACGACGAACAAAAGCGTTTGGGGTCGTCGTATTGCTTCTCAAGTGCTGATGTTGCAATGCGAAACCCCCAAAATCTCTTCAGTACGATCGCTCGTGACCTCTCCGATCGTGACGAGCAGTATAAATCCGTGCTTTGGGAGGACGTAAAAGACGATCGATCGCTTCGTTCGTCGACGTCGCCTTTGCAGCAGATCGAGAAGCTCATCATCGGGCCCAGAGCAGACCTCCATACTATTGGACCCTTGGTTGTCGTCATCGACGCTCTCGACGAAAGTGGCGATGCGGCTCGTCGCAAACCGCTTCTTTCGGCCGTCTCCAAGCAGCTTTCCGCCAAGTCGCTTCCTTCCAACCTTCGCTTCCTCATTACTGCTCGACCTGAAGTGGACATCCTAGATGCGTTCATGTCTATGCCACATGTTGTCCACAAGCAAATGGCAAATATCTCTGAAGAAGAGGTTGATAAGGACATTGAAAAATTCATCCTCCGTTCCCTCAGTCAGTATACAGACCTCGAATCATCCTGGCCCAACCAAGCATGGTGTCCATTACTTGTTCGTTCTTCCCAACATCTCTTTCAATGGGCGTCAACTGCATGTGACTTTATCCAAGGGGATGGTGCTATAGGACTCAGCCCATCCAAACGGCTTGAGATCATTCTATCGAATCAGAACACCTCAGCAATACAATCTTTAGATGTTCTGTATTGGACTATATTAGGCCAAATATTTACACTGGACGAAGTTCGAGCAGCCTTTCGAGATGTGATGGCTATCATATTTGCACTCGAAGAGCCTCTATCATTGAAAGCCCTTACTGCCCTGTTTGAGTCAAATGATGACTGGAATATTCGAGATATCATCAAGCCCATGGGCTCCTTGCTTTATGGAGTGCTTGATGAGGAAAAGCCTATCTGGCCACTCCATACCTCATTCCAGGGCTTTTTACTGGATGAGGCATGCAGTCAAGCCTTCTGCATTCACATCAGCCCTGATCATTCTCTCTATTTAGGGCAGGCACTACTTGCATGTATGCAAGGGATGCTCAGGTTCAACATTTGTGACCTGAAGGATCCTCTGCAGTCAAACACAGATGTTTCTGATCTGGATAAGAGAGTAAAAAAAACTATCCCCCCTCAGTTGATGTACTCATGCCAGTATTGGATGGTCCATCTAGAAAATGTTGATCCATCTGAGGAGTTGTTGGATGAGGTCACATCATTTTTCAAGAGATTTTTCCCCTGTTGGCTGGAATGCATCAGCCTACTATCAGTGTACTCACCAGTCCTGTTCATTCAATCTGCAATAGAGGCATGTAATATATTGAAAAAGTGGGGCAAGGTGAGATCAAATGTAATGGTATTGGATTTAGTCTTTAATTTGATATTGTAGGATAAAGAGATTGCAATTCTAGCATCAGAAGGGTCACAATTTATACAGGTGTTTGCACCAGTTCTGAGAAAATCCACTCCCCATCTATATCTATCAGCAATGGCTCAGATACCAACTGAATCATCATTATCTGCCCTTTGGACTGATTTCTTGCAAGAACATATTTCCCTGACCTCAAACCATCCAGCCTGTTGGCCAACAGAGGTGCATAATATACAAGAGCACTTAGGACCAGTCAGTTGTGTTGCCTATTCCCCTGATGGGACTTGCATTGTCTCTGGCTCAAATGACAAGACCATTAAAGTTTGGAATGCAACCACTGGACAGCTTATGGCAGGTCCATTTTTAGGGCACTCAGATCAGGTCAACTCTGTTGCATATTCTCCTGATGGGATCCACATTATCTCTGGCTCAGATGACAGCACCGTCAGGGTCTGGAATGCAACCAATGGGCAGCTTGTGGCAGGTCCATTTCAGGGTCACTCAGGTTGCATCAACTCTGTTACCTATTCTCCTAATGGAGATCATGTTGTCTCTGGCTCTTCTGATAAGACCATCAGAGTTTGGAATGCAACCACTGGGCAGCTTGTAGCAGGTCCATTTCAGGGGCACTCAGATTGGGTCAACTCTGTTGCCTATTCCCCTGAAGGGACCCACATTGTCTCTGGCTCTTCTGATAACACTATTAGAGTTTGGAATGCAACTACTGGACAACCTGTGGTAAATCCATTTCAGGGGCACTCAGATCAGATTAACTCTGTTACCTACTCCCCTGATGGAACCCACATTGTCTCTGGTTCAGATGATAACACCATTATAGTTTGGAATGCAATCACTGGGGAGCTTGTGGCAGGTCCATTTCAAGGTCACTCAGGCTGCATCAACTCTATTGCCTATTCTCCTAATGGAGATCATATTGTCTCTGGCTCTGCAGATAAGACTATCAGAGTTTGGAATGCTTCCACTGGCCAACTCATAGCAGGACCATTACAGAGACACTCAGACTCCATCTCCTGTGTTGTATATTCACCTGATGGGACATACATTGTCTCTGGCTCTTATGATGGGACCATTTGGCTTTGGATTACAAATATTGAACAGAATGAAGCTATTACCAAGGCTGAGAAAGACCTTTCTGAAAGACATACAGGGCCTATTCTTGCTGCTGCCTTTTCACCTGATGGTACAAAGATTGTCTCTGCTTCTTTGGATGAGATCATTAGAGTTTGGGATGCAGCTTCTGGTTACTTGGTTATAGGCCCACCCAAGGGTTTTACAAGCCCAGTTCTCTCCATTACCTGCTCTGATGATATTTCTATCATCTCTGGCTCTTTGGATGGGTCAATTAGGATATGGAATGTTATCACTGGTCAATCCATTGCAAGTCCATTCCCAGGTCACTCAGCTCCAGTTACATCAGTTGCCTATTCAGCAAATGGTGGATATCTTATTTCTGGCTCTTTGGATAGGACTGTCAGGGTTTGGAATGTCAACTCTGGTCAATCTATTGGTTCCTTCTATGGTCATCAAGACTCTATTTGCTCTGTTGCCTGCTCTCCTGATGGCATGTATGTTGTCTCTGGTTCTATGGACAAATCTGTCAGAGTCTTGGATGTTGAGTCTGGTAAACTGAAGGCTGGTCCCTTTCAAAGGCACACAGAGACAGTCTTTGCTGTTGCCTATTCATCTGATGGCACAAGGATTCTTTCTGGATCAGGAGATAAGACCATTAGAATCTGGAATGTAAAGACTGGTCAATCCATTAGAACACTTGAAGGTCACACAGGTTCAGTTCTATCCCTTGCTTCTTCATCTGATGGTACTAGGATTGTCTCTGGCTCTGCAGATAAAACAGTTAGGATCTGGGATGCAGAAACAGGGCAGTGCATAGCAGGTCCATTTGAAGAGCATATGTCCCCTGTTGGATCTGTTACATACTCACCTGATGGGACTTGGATTGTCTCCAGCTCTGCAAGTCAGATAGTCAAGATTTGGAATATCACCACTGTACAATCCATGGCAGATCTATCTCCACAGTTCTCTATTTGGGCTGCTGCAGATATCTTCTGTGCTAACCAGTCTGTTAGAGCTTGGAAGGAGCTTCAGCAGACTTTTTCTAAAGTTGTGTGTAAAGAGGATGGATGGGTTCAATCTCCTAGTGGTGCCTGCTATGGCTGGGTAGCTCCTCAGAATAGGTTTAATAACTCTATCATTTGTTCCCATCATTTCTACAATTTTGATAAATTTTCTCTACTTGGAAAACCATGGGTGTCTTGTTGGAAATATTCCTAGCTTGCTTGAATAGCTGATCTTCTATGCTCTCTCATTATTGTTGTGAATTTTTCTTCTTATGTTCACAATTTCAATCATTCCACACACTGCTGCAGATATGACCAGCTATAGAGTTGGTAGTTTCAGTGGAATGTCAACTATGACTGCATGATGCACATTCTAAGGGGGCAGTAAGTTTAGACTAATGAGGATGGAGGATGGATAATGAAAAGCTTAGTTGCTTGTTTGAAATGTTGAGAGAAGGAAAAAGTGAGGGATAGAAAGCAACTTGATGGTGTCAATTGGGAGATCGGAGTACCGAGTCGACCTCGAACACCTATAGACATTCCCAGACATCATCCTCGTCACTGCTTGGAGGGAACCGAGGAGAACTCAACGAGCTTGGAGGACCTTTCTCGTCGACGGAACCTCGAGTGACCTCCAAATACGTTCTCTTGAAACCTAGCACATCCAATCATTTCTCCCATTCGCGCAGTTTCCAACTGTCCCAAGCTCCAGTTCTTCGTCTACGACAGGAACGGCCATGGGAACACCTACGACCTCGAAATCGTCGACATAGGATCTCGCTACAATTCGGCGAGCGTCGCAACGACGAGGCCACCACGATAAATTGTACCTTTTCCGCGTCTCTTCGATATATGTCGTGTGACGTCCAAGAGCGACAGAATCGCATGTTGATGACTTGGTGCATCGTCCCGGACTCAGACCTAGTGCCAGTCTTGAGCCCCATCGTCATTTTCCTCTCTGTCACGTACGACCGATGTCTCGCTAAACGAGACACGAGTCCCGTCCCAATCCCATCCAGGATCATACGTCAATGGCGGTCTGTCCGATCGCGTGCGTCTTGGCTTTCCCGACTATAGTCAATGGTCCCGCGTGAGCGTTCGCCAGCACACTCGTATGGGCTACGTACCCTCGAGCGCTGCCAGACCATCTGTTCGATCTGAGTACCCGACGTAGGAGGACGTACTCTCTTTAGTGTGGCGAAGTGAAAAGGTTGAATTTGACTTTGAATGAGTCGATGTTCTGCATCTTATAAAGTAGGAGAAAGGTCGTCTAGAAGCCGTCTCGACCGAGTCAGCCCAACCTGTAAGTTGACGACATATGAGTCGTTTATTGGCACTGGTTCGGATTCCGGAAGCGATGACTCGTGAGATCCAAGGAAGGTCAAACTTGGTCACTTCGACCTCTCTCGTTACTGTACCACGATTATCTTTGCCATGGTGTGAGTTCCTCGCGAAAGAGTTCCGTGTTACATATACTCACACATTCCAAGTCTCCTTCGTTATCTTAGCCATGGCCCCAGAGACGACCGGCACGGTCAACTTCGTCGTCGACAACGAGACCCATCACACATGGTACAAAATCCTCGATGACCTCCACACCTCCCCTCATACCCCCCTCGTCGTACTCCACGGCGGACCCGGCATGTCCCACCACTACATGTCCTCTCATGCCACCGAGATCCACGCCACGCACGACATCCATGATCCCCGTCGTCCTCTACGACCAGCTTATCAACGAAATTTGTGATGTTCTCAACAACTTTGATGAAGATGCCCTGCGAGTAGTATGCCTCATTACCGGTTGTTTAGCATGGCCAATTATGCGACGATTCCTTGGCGATGCTTTGTTTCATTTCGAGTCATCAAATCTGAAGTTGGCTGTTCGGTTACTTAGCGGGCCCAAGTGGTGCTTTTTGGCACACAGATTTAGTTAGGTCAGGGTCGGGGGACTTATCTGAACCGACCTGAGGCCAGATGTACAAATGAGTACTACTAGGAGCCACTTCGGTTGCTTAGCGGGCCCAAGCGCTTTTGGCGCACAGATTTAGTTAGGACAGGATTGGAGCTTACTTGAACCGATCAAAGCCCAGGATATACAAATGAAATAGCGACTGACTCCTCCCATTTCTGGGAGAGTCTAAAGCATTTAAAGCTGACCCAGAAATGTGTGTTGTCCAAGGAAGCGAGTATTACCTGACTGCCCACTAACTTTCTGATGACCATCCCGTCCGTCTTTTCTCTTCAGAAGCAATGGGTCCTTGACCCGCACCATGACCCGCCGGTGTATACTCGGTCAGTTCACATCCTTCCAATGTGATTAGAGGTATCATCATATTCAGACTGATCGTATCTACTACATAGACCTTTAATCGGCTCTGAACTCGTGTTGCACAGAGGTGCAACTAACTATCATGGGCAAGTGCATTAGTCCTTGCTCATTGACTGGATCTGACGCTCTGAATGGCGTCATTGGGATACCTCGTCGGCGTCTCAATTATAGTCATAATGAACCGTGCTTGGGTATCAACTTTACCTCTCCATTGAGGGCGGATGAGCTCGCAGATCGTGCACGCAGAGCCCTTGATAAACTTCGGTGAGAATCAGAGCCACTATTTGGAGAACCGAAATACAGGTCTTAGAATTGTTTCTCCATTAGCTTTGTTTGCCCGATTATTACGTGCGACATTGAGGATGGCGGCGTGTCGTCACGATGGGTGTACACCCCGTCCACTGATCGCGAAGCATGGCTCGATCGGGCTCTAGTCATCCAATACCAAGGGGAATCACTAAATTCCAGCAAATTCATTCTCGACACTTGTATGAAGAAACTCCCCTACGTAGATGGGAACGGTGCTGTGACTCGTTTCCGAGCATACTTGCTCACGACGGAGGGCAAGGAATATGGGTTATATTTTCATGGTTCTCATTCTATTGTCGAAGGTCCATCTGCATTCCGTGCACTCAACCTCATGTTGGAATGGATGTCTGGCGAGGGCATGGATGTCAAGATAGAATCTTCGGAGGAATGGAAGAATCTTCCCGTCGACCCCATTACCGCAACAGGTGGACCGCCTCCTGCCTGGGAGTCAACCGGTGCAGAGCTCCTGCAGGAGTTCGCGGTGCAGCGTGGTCGAAAGACAGTACGTAATAGTACCCTAACTCTCTCAACCCCCTGCTGACATGAACACTAGCCCTTGGACACTCTGACGCCTTCGGCTCACCCATCCGACATATCTATGCCACAGTTCCTTCATGCTACAACTGTGTCCGACTCAGATACAGCTGCAATCATTGCAAAAACGAATGAGCTAGGAATTTCGGTCACCGCGCTATTCTATATTGCACACTTCATGGCATGTCTCAAGATGAATCCGAGGCCTGAAACGGATGAGGTCTATTTCCGTGACGCGGTAGTGTAAGCACTTTATTCACACGTGTCCTGACATCGGATTGCCCTCATCCTGATTGGTGACAACCCCGCAATGGGGTCTTTTTTTAGCGTCAACCTTGATCGATACTTTAAACCGTCTATCGATCCGAGGACCCATGTAGTATCGGCCCTCGGTCTGATTCCAACGGGATTTTCAATGGCTGGACCATTGAGCG
>JBBPTK010000668.1:0-12405 GCA_038094135.1 Spongiforma cf. squarepantsii
AAATTGATCGCGAAAGCACAAAAGCACTGTAGGTTTGCGATTTCAGCGCTCGATTACGAAGACAGGCAGCACGCAATCAGGGAGTTGAAAGCCGCCCTCGAGGCACTGGGCGCATCAGTCTGATGGCCGTTTGACAGAGAACGAGCTGGTTTCCGCTATCAACATCATTAGTATGTATTTATGCCTATCCAAATCTGCGTGCTGTATCCATCTAGTCTCTTTATTGCATTACTCCACACCACCCGATGTACAATAATCCATAGTTAATCTCTCTTTTTAATCATCATCCATTGTATTATCATCAGCGTGGTTTCATTCATGACGGACGGCGGAAAACTAGTTCTACCGGGTTCATATCAGCTGGACTCTCCACGTGTGTGGCTCCCAGTATGATTGCCGGCAAAGCCGTCCGGGGTAAGACGGGAGGAACTACTACAGCACCGGGCTCACGCGCAGTATTTGGACCTTCCGAGGACGTAACAGGGGCAAACGGTGACATCGGTGGAGCAGGTGGAGAGAGTGGCACTGTAGGAGTAGTTGAAGGCAGAGACACAGCCGAAAGTAAAGTAGACGTCCGTCTTGGGTACATGTAAAGCGGAGGAGAAGAGGGTGCAGACGACATGGTCTCCGCACGAGACGGCGGCATGGCAAGGTCGAACATCGGAGCAGGGAGCGTATGAAACGTCTTGAGCGCCATCGAGAGGTCCTCGAGCTGCTGCACATCAGGACTCACGTCGAGAATAGACCCAATGTACGTACCTTGTTCATGATCCCGCCAATGGCTGTCTTGCGCTGCGCAAACTGCTCCGCAAGCCTGATGAACTCTTCGTCCCGCTGCCGCTTTCCATACCCATGAACGTCGTCCTCGTCCTCGTCCTCACCCTCGCCTTCGGACGGGTCCGTCGAGATCTCGGATGCAGTGAGACCCGCCGCATGTTCCTCGGGTTCCTCATCCCCAACAAACAGCGTCTGACCCCGCCTCGATCGCCTCCTCGACCCCACACGCCCACCTTCTCCCACCCGCCGTTCCGATACCACCTGCACTAGCAACATGGACGTTTCCCTTTCCCACACCTTCCATGTCCGCATGCATCGCAGCGATCTCGGCTTGCAGCTCCAAAATTCGCTCGAGGCTCGACCACAGCCGGCGGTCATCCGTCGTCGGAAGGGAGGCACACGGGGGGTCCGTGACGGGCGTCTCCGTGGTGGTCGAGGAGGGCGACCATGTGGGCGTGTGCTCGCCGAGCTTGGTGCCTGAAAAGGGGTCGTAGATGGTCAGTCTCGGACCTGGTGGGCGTACGCACGACGACGATCGAGCGGTTTGCGTGGAAGGGACTGGGGGAGACGAGTCGGAGGTGCATGTCCCCATCGACACGGACGGTTGTGCTGAGAGCGGCGGGGTGTTGTGGACAGGGTCTATCGGAGGGGAGACAGACTTGCCAAAGACTGGAGAGAGGATGAGAGTGTGCCATCGAGAAGATCTGGAACGGAGACCTGAGGGGCAGTAAGTTGGAGAGAGGGAGCGCCCAGACCGGTATCAGTGGGAGCGTCGGGGGTTCTGAGAGTGCCCGTATCCTTGTCTGCGCTGTGATTCGAATCAGGCTCGGAGTGGGCGCGTAGACATTAGTGTCGTTAATGTGAGCGTGGATCTCGTCGAGCGGTACATCCGACGTCGAGGTTAAGTTGCCTGGTGTCTGCAGGGACGGAGAGATCGAAGAGGCTTCTGAAGGGCCTGACTGGGCATTATCGAGAGTTGCCAGTCACGGAGTTCCGAGTGAGCCTGGAGGTACTTGTTGAGAGCAGCCTGAGCAGCCCTGCTTGTAAGGCATTCGGCAGATAGATTCCAATCTTTGACCTTGCATTGTTCCTGAGACTAACAAAGAACATAAGAATCAGTAGTTATCAGTAAAGTGGAATAGGTCAACCTTTTAAACCAGCTTGAAATTAGTTCTGAGGATCATCGGGCCAGTTTTCATCATGGTGGCAAGCTGATTTTCTATGACAAATCTTATAACCTTTTGAACCAACCAATTGAGCATTCCCAGAGGTCTGGTTGCTAAATCTGGCAATGTAATGCATAATGCTGGCCATGTCCATACAGAAAGCTACATTACTGGATGAGGACTAGATTGAGCTGAGGAGATGTATCTATATAAGAGAGACTGTTCTGTGTTCCATCCCCCTGACAATCAAGAGGTGTTAAAACTGTCTGACTACACTACTTCCTTAAGTTCTGTCATTATAACTACAAATTGAACTATAAAATTTCCCATGCTAATTTACACTTTTCTGCCCTTTTGTCCTCTTGGTCAATTGGTGTTGCCAGCTGCAGGAGCATCAGGAAAAACCTGTACTTGATAATTGTATGAAATTGTTACTATTTATGACAATTTTCTAAAGGTGTGGTAAAATTTGTGATAAAAAAGTGTACTAAAAAGTGTACCAAAGTATAGTAAGAAAGTGTAGTAAAAATGTATATAAAAGTGTACAAAAGTGTAGTGCAAAAAGTGTAGTAAGGAGAGTGTACAAAAGTGTAGTAAAAAAGTGTACCAAAGGTTGTCAAAGTATACCAACAAATATATAAAAGTGTACCAACAAGGGAACCAAAGTGTAGTAGAGTGTAGAAAAAAGTGTAACAAAAGTGTAGTAAAAAAGCGTACAAAAGTGTACCAACAAGTCCACCAAAGTGTAACAGAGTGTGGAAAAAGGTGTAGCAAAAGTGTAATAAAAAATCAGACAAAAGTGTACCAAAGTGTGGAAGAAAGTGTACCAAAGTTAGTCAAAAAGTGGACAAAAGTCTACCAACAAGTCTACCAAAGTGTACCAGAGTGTAGACAAAAGTGTACCAATAAGTCTGGGAGTTTTGTCAATCAGGTTTCTTTCCTGCATTATATGTCTAAAAAAAACAAGTTCTGTAAGAGCAAATATTAAAGATATGTACATACTGTTGACCAGGGATAACAAAAATTACCTTTAGCATCTCCAGTCTCCATGGTTTTGAGAGCCTCAGTGGACAAGTTTCCTTCTTGAATGAACCCAGAGTATCCATGGTGATGTTCTTCAGATGTGATATGTCAGCAGAGTTAATGGTGTCCTGTACACATCTGAAAAGGCATTCTATGACCAAGAAGCCACCTAGGAAAAGGAGGGTAAAGAGTGGAATGACAAGAGATGCTAGAAGGTCAAGTTAGCAGTGGACTAAATAGTGAATATAAAATACTTGTTGAATTTATCTGGTGCCAGGTAAAGAGCTGATGCAAGGACCATAAAATGGGTAAAGTGATAGAAGACCCAGCTAAAGGTTGGGCTGTAACACACCCAAGAAAGGAAAACAAGGGTGTGACCATCAGGAAAAACCTATACTTGAAAATTGTATCAAACTACTACTATTCATAATAAAATATCTCAAATAATCTCATGACTTTTTCCTGGTCCCCTAAAATCATTCAGATAATTTCCAATAATTTTATGACAATTTCTGTCAAGAATATACAGAATATATGCTGATAATACTAATTATAACATTTCTATTACAATTAATCAAAAATGCTGATAATTTTGCAGAATATGTTGACACTTTTATAGACTTTTGTCACTATATTTTCTTATACATGCACCACTCTGAGTGTATACAAGTACAGTAAAGGATACAACTGTAGTATCAAGAAAGTATTGTAAAGAAAGTATATAAAAGTCTACACAAGTGTACTGAGAAAGTGTACCAAAAAAGCAAACAAAGTGTACCAAAAAAGCGAACAAAGTGTACCAAAAAGTGTACACAGGTGTGTTGAGAAAGTGTCAAAGTCCGAATGTTTCCAGAGGAATTCTGATGGAACTCTGTTAGGAGATGTAGGAGTTCATGTAGGAGATGGTAGGAGTTAGTGCAGGAGATGGTAGGAGTTCCAGAATGGAGATATTGGAGTAAGGATGTTGGCACAGGACTTATATGTCACGCCCAAGTTGCTGATCCCCTTGTCCTAGTATTTCAGAGGTCAGAGTTCTTAAGAGATAGGAGATAGGAATTCAGATTGTAGACTATACAATATTTGCACTAAAGAGTGCTCGGAGTTACATGAGGGATTATATACTAAGGAGTGGTTCAGAGTTCATAATGGAGAATGTAGGAGATGAGTAAGGAATGACTAAGGAGTGACTAAGGAGGAATGTGGAGATCCATAATCATATGCAGAGGCTATGGACTTGAACAAAGAACTACTAATAGGGAAGTCCTGAGGCTGTGCACGAAAGTCCGATAGGAGATAGACAAAGTCCTATAGGAGACATTGGAGATGATCAGGAGATATGCATGGATATGACAGAAAGTGTACAAAGTGTAACAAAAAAGTGTACAAAGTGTACCAAAAAATATAGGAGAAAAGTCTGAAGTCAGAGACAACAGTTATCCTAATGATGACACTAGCATTGCAATAAGAAAAGTGGCCTCAAAGACACATTCATTTGTTGTGCATTAAAAAGTGTAGGGAAAGCTTAAGATGACTACCAAGAGTGTAGGTTGTGTCCTAGTTTCAGCCATCTGTTTGGTCCAGTTTGCCCTGAGGTGCAAGAGTCCACTAAATCATGTTTTTTGGGTTTTTTGACTTAGGCAATTTTTTGATGTACTAGAAGTTTACAGCGGTTTTCAAAAGTTCGCAGAAAGTGACCAAATTTTTTGATTTCTTGAGCCGTCACATGTCCATGACCCTGGAAGTAAGCTACTGACAAATCAATTGATCCAGTAAATTTTCACCCTTGCTCACGGCTCACCGTCATCCTCCGGCTTTGACTCCTTATGCCCCAACACTGGACGTCCCAGGACGTGAGGGCTCGCATCCCTGCCCTCTACCATGATGGCTTCTCCGTCAAGGAGATCTGTAGCCAATTAGGTGTCAAGAAAATGCTGGTCTACCTGATCCTCAAATTATACAGGCAGTTCGGTGTTGTCTCAAATGTTCACAAGTACTCGTGTGTGATGGGCTGACCCCGTTCTTTTAGTCGGGCTGATATTTCTTTCCTTTCCACCCTTCTGGATCATCACAGATCGCTTTATCTCGATGAGCTGCAGGACGAGCTATTACTCAAAAAGATTGTACCCTTTTGTCTTTGGTAGCGTGTATCTAAATGAATAGTGCTTTGTGGTGACCTCGTAGTCATCCTGGCCATGCTTTTGAAGCATGCTCCGCAAAAAGTCAGTATAGTTTGAGGATTTGACCATGAATGAGAGTTCCTTCATTTTCACAGTCTTCTCTTCCTTTGAGGTAGATTTACCTCGAAACATCTTCCTGACCTTAGAATAGACGATAAGTGAGACAGAAAATACCTGCTCAACTCCATTCTCGGAATCCAGAGTGGGAGATGGCGACGACATGCTGGTATAAAAAAAACTGCCAGATACGTTACCTAGCACCAGGTACTTCTGGGGTCATTGACATGTGACGGCTCAAAAAATCAAAAAATTTGGTCACTTTCCACAAACTTTTGAAAACCGCTGTAAATAAAGTGTACACAGTACTGAAAGTGTTAACACACCACTTTTACTACACTTTTGATACACTTTTTTTACTACACTCTGGTACACTTTGTCTGCTTTTTTAATACACTTTGGTACACTTCTTTCCACACTCTAGCACACTTGGATAGACTTGTTGGTGCACTCTTGTCCTACACTTTTGCATACACTGTGGAACACTTTCCTAGACTTATTGGTACACTCTTGTCTACACTCTGGTACACTTTGGTAGACTTTTGTCCACTTTTTGACTAACTTTGTTACACTTTCTTCCACACTTTGGTACACTTTTGTCCACTTTTTTACTACACTTTTGCTACACCTTTTTCTACACTCTGCTACACTTTGGTGGACTTGTTGGTACACTTTTGTACACTTTTTTACTACACTTTTGTTACACTTTTTTACTACACTTTTGTTACACTTTTTTCTACACTTTGCTACACTTTTTCCCACATCTTGGTAGACTTGTTGGTACACTTTTGTACACTTCTTTACTACACTTTGCTACACTTTTTTCTACATCCTGATAGACTTGTTGGTACACTTTTGTACACTTTTTTACTACACTTTGCTACACATGTTAGTACATTTTTGTACATTTTTTACTACACTTTGGTACACTTTTTTCTACAGTCTGGTACACTTTGCTGGACTTGTTGGTACACTTTTGTACACTTTTTTGTTTTACTTTTACCCCTTAGGAGCATTGATGTGCCATTATTTCCTTAGCCCATGCTCCACTGACTGATTACTTGTGTCATTGGCCTGATCCCTTCACACTGTGAAAAGTAAATCGACTAAAATGCAGCTTCTGAGACGCAGTTAATTAGCAGCGGTGACGCAAGAAATCAGCGTCAGTTGCTCATGATCAGCGTCTGTGCATGACGCTGATGTTGTCATTTTGTCTACTACGAAACAGCGTCAAGGCCGCTTCTTTATAGCGTCCCCATAGCTCATTCATAGCATCCATATCTACTAGTCAGAAATTGTTTTTCCTTGTGGTATCGCATAAGAAAAATACAGTTGATGCTTCATTGTATTGCATTCTCCAATAAAAATATTTGTGCAGTAGTATGTACAGTACACAAAAATATCACCCTTTGGCAGGATCGAACTCTCGACTATGCCAAGTCACTGTGCATATCCAAGCACACTTGACACCTTTACCAGTAGACCATGAGGCAGTTACTATACAACCTTGTCAATTATATATGAGTAGTACACGAAAGACTTAGTGAAAAAAATTCTCATGCGCTGCAAAAGAGCGTCCTGTTGACAATGACGCTACAAATCAGCGTCAGGTAAAAGTGACGCTGATATGTGGTGTCAGCCGGACGACGCTGATTTCACGCGTCCCTGAAATCAGCGTCAGGGACACTTATTTTGACCACATCAGCGTCCAAAGTACTGATCATTAGTCGATTTACTTTTCGCAGTGTTCAGTCATCATTGCTTGCATTATGGGTAGGATGGGCATCAGCTCATTGCTAGTCGTAACTCAAGTAATCTTGTCTATTGTTCTCCCATTCATCATATTTCCCCTCCTCTATCTCACCCCGCCATGACTGGGCACATCAGTCTGATGGCCGTTTGACAGGGAACAAGCTGGTTTCCGCTATCAACATCATTAGTATGTATTTATGCCTATCCAAATCTGCGTGCTGTATCCATCTAGTCTCTTTATTGCATTACTTCACACCACCGTTGTACAATAATCCATAGTTAATTTCTCTTTTTAATCATCATCCATTGTATCGTCAGCGTGGTTTCATTCACGACGGACGGCGGAAGACAGATTCTACCGGGTTCATATCAGCCGGACTCTCCACATGTGTGGCTCCCAGTATGATTGCCGGCAAAGCCGTCCGGGGTAAGACGGGAGGAACTACTACAGCACCGGGCTCACGCGCAGTGTTTGGGCCTTCCGAGGACGTAACAGGGACAAACGGTGACATCGGTGGAGCAGGTGGAGAGAGTGGCACTGTGGGGGTAGTTGAAGGCAGAGACACAGCTGAAAGCAAAGTAGACGTCCGTCTGGGGTACATGTAAAGCGGGGGAGAAGAGGGTGCAGACGACATGGTCTCCGCACGGGACGGAGGCATGGCAAGGTCAAACATTGGAGCAGGGAGCGTATGAAACGTCTTGAGCGCCATCGAGAGGTCCTCGAGCTGCTGCACATCAGGACTCGCGTCGAGAAGAGACCCAATGCACGCACCTTGTTCATGATCCCGCCAATGGCCGTCTTGCGCTGCGCAAACTGCTCTGCAAGCCTGATGAACTCTTCGTCCCGCTGTCGCTTTCCATACCCATGAACGTCGTCCTCGTCCTCGTCTTCACCCTCGCCTTCGGACGGGTCCGTCGAGATCTCGGATGCAGTGAGACCCGCTGCGTGTTCCTCGGGTTCCTCGTCCCCGACGAACAGCGTCTGTCCTCGCCTCGATCGCCTCCTCGACCCCGCACGCCCACCTTCACCCACCGCCGCCGTTCCGATACCACCTGCACTAGCAGCATGGACGTTGCCCTTTCCTACACCCTCCATGTCCGCATGCATCGCAGCGATCTCGGCTTGCAGCTCCAAAATTCGCTCGAGACTCGACCACAGCCGGCGGTCATCCGTCGTCGGAAAGGAAGCACACGGGGGGTCCGTGACGGGCGTCTCCGTGGTGGTCGAGGAGGGCGACCATGTGGGCGTGTGCTCGCCGAGCTTGGTGCCTGAAAAGGGTTCGTAGATGGTCAGCCTCGGACCTGGTGGGCGTACGCGCGACGACGATCGAGCGGTTTGTGTGGAAGGGACTGGGGGAGATGAGTCGGAGGTGCGTGTCGCCATCGACACGGACGGTTGTGCTGGGGGCGGCGGGGTGCTGTGGACAGGGTCCATCGGGGGGGAGACAGACTTGCCAAAGACTTGAGAGAGGATGGCGTCTTGGGGCGTGAAGGGTGTGCCATCGAGAAGATCTGGAACAGAGACCTGAGGGGCGGTAAGTTGGAAAGAGGGAGCGGCTAGACCGATATTAGTGGGAGCCTCGGGGGTTCTGAGAGTGCCCGTGTCCTTGTCTGCACTGTGAATCAGGCTCGGAGTGGGCGCGTAGACACTGGTGTCGTTAATGTGAGCGTGGATCTCGTCGAGCGGTACATCCGACGTTGAGGTTAAGTTGCCTGGTGTCTGCAGGGATGGAGAGATCGAAGAGGCTTCTGAAGGGCCTGACTGGGCATTATCGAGAGCTGGGGGTCGCCTTTGGCGGTGACGACTGGACTTGCTACCGAACCAGGAGGTCAACATCTGTGTGCTGTATCTGGCGACAATCTGAGCATATGGTTCTCGACGTAAAACGACAACAAACCAATAGCGAGCAGGACTATGGCAAGCGCATACAGTACAAGCTAGTCCACAGTCTCGTCAGGAGAAATGTTACCGAGCACGTCCGAGGCGTTGGACGACTCAAGGTCACGTATCTTGAACTTACTCCGCTGTTCTTCACGTTGGCACAATGGCACTGGCCCGTATTGTTTCACTTTTGCTATGGTCGCCTCCGACATATCCATTGGAAATGTGGAGTCTATCCCCTTTCCTTCCTCACTGTCGATAGCGCCCGGGCCCCGGGCATCCATGTCACCACCGGAAGGCGCCGTCATCGCCTTTCCATAGCACTTCGAGTGTTGTCATTCATGTCATGCTCCAAGTTCCACAAGATGACAACACATTGGACCTGTAAAAGATATGTAATATTCCATTTACTCGATCTCCAATCCACCAAATCTCCCGTGATTTACTCTATGGGTCAGAGATTCCTCCTCGTCATAATCATCCTCACCTGAGGCCACCCTGATCCTAACCTCAGTGGCATCTTCCTCATTCGACATCTCCTCCATCTCACTTTCCTGTTCCTCACTGTCCCCCTCCTCGTCAGTCTCGAGCTCATTCAATGCGTGCTGCTGCACCCCACCCTTGAGCCATATACCATCATTGCTCAAAATCGAGCTGCCGGGTGGCCAGAATCCCCACGGGATCTTTCCTTCCGCAACCTGCCTCAATACTGCGATACATCATAATTAAAAACAGAAAAGAGCTGCAAATGAGTGGACTTACTGGCATTCCCAGCTCGATGAATGTCTGGTCTCCCAGCTTTGGCAGTCACCCATCCCTTCTTCTCAGCGTAGGCAGTCATGATGTCGTTCGCTGTCCATCTGAGTGCTTTTGACTGGTCTTTCGTTTGTTCGAGCGGACGTTGCCCTAGCCTCCAGGTGCGCTTATCTTCTGCCATAGTTGCATCTGCAGGAGCCTGGCCGTGACTAGACTTGGCCCTGAAGGTGGATTTACCGGACCGATAGACAGCGTCGTGGTCGCTTGTTGGTGCGACTGTTGCAGCGGTGTTGAACGCGGGCGAAGTGGACAGTGAGGGATGTGTGAGCTCAAGGACCCGTTCCAAGGGAAGAAGTCGAGCAAGTTGATGCACGCAAAACGACACTGCAGAGATCCGAGAGATGGGAAGGATGCCTGAAAGGACCTGTTCCTGGATGTTTATACTGTATCATCTGAAACCGAGAATATCCATACCTGGACATCCATCGGCACAAATGAGGGCATAACGAGTCCTGGACAGTCAACAAGACGCACATCCGAGGTCCAGAAGAGTGTTTGAAAATGCTTTGTCTTGATGCGATTCCATTATGATTGCACAGAAAAATCATAGATGCCGCAATCACATACCTTTCCTGGTGTTCGCGATGCACGTACTCGTGTCGTTCCAAAAATTGCATTCAAGAGAGATGATTTCCCCACGTTTGGCTGACCTGTTAAGGCGAGTAAGTATATGCGTCGATGAGACAAAGATTGCTGCATACCAATAACTCCAACCGTCAGAAACTCGGGTTCCTTCCAGTCGCGATCATCGCCCGATTGTTCCTCTTCACTGTCTGAGACCTTAGCATCGTCTTCATCTGGCTCTCTTTCTTCTGTTTCATTGTCAGTTCCTTGTCCTTTCGGCACTGCGGCACCGCCCACAACTTTCCCGACCAACTTCCCTTTCGCCTTGAGAAGACCATCCCAATCGATGACCGTCTTGACCCTGGGTCTCCATCTGTCAACCCGCTGTAGTCGCTCTTCCTCGGTTTCTCCAGTACGTGTCACTGTCACCCATTGAGGAGGCTGGAGTAATTGTTCATGGACGTCCCGGATGGTATGAACCAATTTCTCCCTAAAAGTGCCCGGAAGGTGGGGTTCATACCGAGTGGGTCCTTGTTCGGCGGCGAGGGATGATTTCGGTGCATATGCCTCGACTGGGACGATTGGTACACCGGGATAGTTGGCGCTGAGAAAAGACGTCCAAGATGCAGTACGTTCAGGACCCGATATGTCCACCTTGGTAAGGACGAGAATGATACGCGGAGCTTTGGAATTTGGTTGCTTAGAGCGCGGACCGGGGTCGATCTGGGAAGAAGAGGTTGGAATGTTGAGGTGCACAGAGAGTGAAGAAGGGAGATGAAGAGGTGGACAACGCGAATCGAGTAACACGAGAAGGATCTGTGATATTTCGGTAACGCGCCAGCTGAAGGAAGATTGTATTAGCCCCTGACGGACGATCATGAGGATCAGCTTACAACTGTCTCCACACCTCGATGTTTCGTTCGAAGTGAGTGGGCGGATGAGGCATCGGGACAGTCTCTGAATCATCGACATGATCACCATCGAGATCAGCTGAAGGGACTGTTGATGGCGGGGCATTCAATGCACGTTGCCATTGTTCGACGATCGCATCCTGCTTGGCGAGCCAGGTACGAAAGTAAGCCTGCTCGTTGGCATCAAGCTCTTCCTTGGACATCTGGTACCTCCATTTGGGCCTCTTTGGGAGGGTGAGCTGAGCGGATGGCAGCTGGTCGGACGGCGGGGTGGGTGTGATCCACTCGGGTTTGAGCACTGCGATGTCGCTCGGGATGGGTCTCCTAAGCACGATGGAGGCTGCCAACGCTCTGGTTTTGTCGAGAAAGTCCTTGTCGAGTTTTACGAACTGGCTCTGGAGGTTGCGCGCGTTCCTGGAGACCTGATCTGCTGCCTGGGGTCTCTTCCTTCGCTTGTGGGGTTCCGAGGGCGGTGGAGGGACATCGCCGCGTTTGACTGCGCGTTTAAGCTTGAGTTGAGTCTTACGTTGTTTTCCGGAAGGCATGACAGAGAAGCTGACGCATGCGACGGAATAAAAAAGGCGTCGTCATCGTTCGACGATGTCATTCAATATCGAATGTCTTCAAGGCAAAACGTCGTCGTCGTCGGCGCGGGCTTCGCTGGAATCGCTGTCGCGTCCGCCCTCTCTGCGAAACTCGACTCGGCCAAGTACAACCTCGTCCTCGTCAACCCTCGCTCATACGCGATATCCCTGCCTGCTTCTCTCCGTCTCATCGTGAGCGAAGCTGCCAACCTCGAACAGACCGCGCTCGTCCCACTCGACAGGCTGTTTAAGCAGGGCAAGGGCGAGACCAAGCTTGGCGTCGTCACGTCCATAGAGTCCAATGAGTCAGGTGGGCAGGTCGTGCTAGAGAGCGGCGAACGCATCCCCTACGAGGCCCTTGTCCTCGCCTCGGGGTCAAAGTGGAAAGGGCCGATCGACCTTCCACTGCACGAAAGTGACGTGCTTCCCCACGTTCACGCCTGGCGAGCTAAATTTGCTCATGCGAAACACGTCGTCATCGTTGGCGGTGGCGCAGTCGGCATCGGTCAGTCAGTCGACCACTTCATCTCCACCAAGCTCACTATCCCCTCTAGAACTCGCCGGCGAACTCAAAGACGAATATCCGGTGCGTTCCATTCGTCTCCCAAACGCCGCCCAATTGGCTGACCACGCGTAGGACAAGAAGGTCACCATTGTTCAGGGCGATCGTCAGCTTCTCAACAGCACCTACCCAGC
>JBBPTK010000669.1:0-12397 GCA_038094135.1 Spongiforma cf. squarepantsii
CCCTACATGCCAAAGACTCGCGAAACTTTGCTATGATTATAGTTCTCGCCTGACCTGCGTTCCTGCGGCTTTGTACTGCACCTCCCAGTTGTATGGTCCTATTCAACGTGCGTCCATTTGGATCCTCGTTCTCTCTTTATTTAATTGTTTTATTAGAATCTGGCTTGAACCCTTACGACGCTCGCCGTAAGTGTGATCGCACCACAGATGGTCCACTCTGCTACCGAGAAATGGGCTGGGTTGAAAACTACCTGAATCAACCGGATGTCAAAGCTGCGTTAGGGGTGAATCCTCAGCGAAAATTTGAATCTTGCAACATGGCTATCAATCAAGCTTTCACGCTTCAGGGAGATTCAATGCACAACACGCCCGCTTTGTTACCTCCCCTGATAAACGACGGGGTGAGGCTATTGGTCTATGCTGGAAACGCTGGTAAGTGGGATCTCGCCTTCGGGTTTATACCTTTTAGGTGGCTGGTGAGCTGAAGTCGGATGCTGGCAGATATGATGTGCAACTACATCGTAAGTTCTCGACTCAGAGGGATGTTAGAATACTGATCTCTTGTAGGGTAACGAACGTTGGCTCGAAGCTCTCGAGACCAAATTCCTCGATGAATTCACGGTCGCGCCGACGCAGCAATGGATAACATTGCAATCTGGCAAAGTTGCCGGTACAGTACGCAGTGCAAATGGTGGCGTCTTTGGAGCAGGTAATGTCACATTTGTGACTATCCACGAAGCCGGGTAAGTTTGGAATCCCCGCTGGTGGATGGATACTGACGCATGTTTTTGGGTATTGCAGTCACATGGTACCACTCGATCAGCCGGAAGCTGCCCTGGTATGTTGTTATGTGAGGGTGAACTTTTTCACCAAATTAATTCATCTTTCTGCAGGACATGTTTACAAGATGGATCAATGATATCCCTCTGGCGTAACACCGTATCAAGACTGCTTGTCGTCGATTTATTCCAGCTTAATAGGTTTCCCAGTAGATCTCCCGTCTCTTGTAACAATACCGAATCAGTTATCCTAGTGTGTGCGATGTGCATAGCGCTATCCCTTACTAAACATACTTTTCACCACTCTTTCTTGATAGTTTCCGACTGGAAAATCATTTGCTGCAGTTTCGTCAAGGGAAACGGCCTGCATCAACTCCTCCGGGATCCGGAATCGAATTATACAGACAGTTTGGAAACGAGCAACTGTACAATTCGAGATTCAGGTTAGTGACTTGCCCATCGGTCCCTTCCTTTTTTGCCCACCATCGAGTGGAACAAACTCTTCCCGGTCGTTAACGGCCTCGAGATCTGGTGGTATTCATTCTACACATCTCTGCGCGCGTTACGTCTGTTTCAGTGTAAACCGCGAGGTCACAGGAAACTCGGCTCAACTTTTAATTTTAGCCTCCGATCCCCGAGTAGATCTGTTGCCTTTTTCTGAATTTCGGTAACGGTGCACATTTATTATCATTGATTGTTTCCATTCATTTATAGTCATTATTAAGTTCACTCATGCGAGACAACCGAAACCATTGCCAGATGATTGAATGATCACACAAATGACGTCCTTGCAGAGTTATTGGAAGGAACGGATGCTACCACATCTCATGTCAACCACCACTACGCATCACCAGCCCTGTAAGCCTTAGTCCCATGCTTTAGAAAGTCCGGCAACACAAATGCGCTGAATGTCGCTGACTCGGATCTGAGCAACCTGTAAATGGACAAAACAGCACAACATCATTTATTCGTTCACACGACTCGACAAAATCAATGCTTATACAAGAACAAAAAAAGAAATGATTTTCATCCCAACAGCTCTGCAGGATGTTAAATAACTCGGGGCGCTTGTACGACATACGACATACGAGGTAGCCAAATGAAGAACAAAATAGTTCGGTGATGTCGACTATCGGGGGAACCCTCCATGCTCAGTGGTAGTTGGACGTGCCACCAGGACAGAGCGTCAGCGTAATATCGGTATTGGGACAAGTGTAGTCGACAAGGTCAGCAGGCTGCGCTCCATCTGTACACAAGGATGGGCCGTGCATCAGTATCTATTTGATTTGATCGGGAGAAAGGCAACTTACTGGCGCCGTCGTTGTCAGGGAAGGCATAAGCATTATAACAGGTGTTGTAGTAGAATGGACTGTTGGGCCCAGCGAGAGCATTGTTCGGGCAGCCTCCGCCACCTGCAGGGAGAGCACCTCCGCTGCAAGCAGCGACAGAAGAGCAGCAAGGGGAGTAGCATGAATTGTCCGGACCGGGAACAGGCTAATCCATCGTCAGTAGCATGACAACGCTTTGAGGATGAGTTTACTGACGCAGCCAGAGGAAATGGTGCAAGCAAATGCATCACAAGCAGCGTCGGCAGAAGAGATCTCCATCCCAACGTTGTAACCGTAGATGAGGGAGATGTCGTAGGTAACGGAACCTGGAATAGCATACTAGAAGAAATGACGAACGGTTGGAAGTAGGCTGGCCAGGATGTTCACACTCACAAAGTTGAACTCGGCTCTGCTGAAAGGCGTCACACCATTCCAGGTCGGGCCACCGGTGGTGCAAGAACCCGCGCTGTTGCATCCAGTACCTAGTGGACGTGAATGGTGTCCTAAGCACCGGAGACAAGGACGGAGGACTGACCAACGTTGACGGCGCCGTCCCAGTTGGAGCTAATGCCCAGGTTGACACTGGCACCGGCAGCGACGTTCACATTGTTCTGGATGGTACCGAAACTGGTTTGGGTATAAAGGAAGACAGACTCGCCGCACTTGTTGATGACATTCAAAGACTGGGCCCGAGCCACGACAGCAAGTGCTGCGAGAGCGAAAACAGAGAGAAGAGACATGTCTGGGATGCGAGTCAAAGTAGTTTGTTAAACTGGGAGCCTAAGGCTTGCATCCCAGACCTTTTATATGCTTTGCTAGCTCCCCGGTGATCTAAAATAAACTCTAGGGATACCAAGAATATCAGAAGGTCAGAAGTAGGAGAATGAGGCGATTCAGAGTAGAGTTGATCGTAATGAGGCTGACACTTTTCATTCGCACCGACAAGAATATACCGTTCCGAATCTTCTAGGTCAGAAGGCTCTTACATGATACATTCTGACGGTATCAGTGCTCACCGCCATACAAGAATTTTGTCCAGTGTTGCACAGCCCACCGGGACAGTGATACTAACGGCGTGTGACGTGTGTATGCCACCTGCCAAGATACAGCAACTGCATTAACACACATGGACTTGTAAACACCACGACTGGTAAGTCTTGCCCTACAGGGGTTACCAACTGATCGCAATGGCCGGCGCAAGCACACGGCGCATCGTGGCACTGTCTCCAAGTAGTAGCCCTGTGGACCCTAGATTCAATACCCTGAAAGAGACTTTTTAATGATTTTGTTTGTGTTCTTGGAGGCAGTACGACAAATTACTTGGAACCGTTGCGAATAGTAAAAATACCTTGCTTCAGATTGAAGAAGGATGTGGTCCTGGCACAAAGATGCGACCCCGAGTTCCGCCTGAGACTCATTCCCCAACATATGCTTGAGTGATCCTATGGCAGTTACCTCATCAAGAGAAATCTATCACCAACCTCACATCGTTTTCCTTTGCTGAATCATGCGTGCTGTAGAAGAATGGATAGTATATGACGTTTGAGTGCTAAACTTGAAGCAACAAATGCCCATCTATCATGATGGTAGTATGTAAGATGAAAAGAGAGTACATTATATAAGATAAAAATACGACCGCTGGTACTTGTTCCGAAGAATATCGTTCGTGCGCCAGCGGCGGGCACTGGTGCTGCCATTAGTCCACAGCCGGTTTGAAACATCGATGGCAGAATGCATCACTGTGTATCATTGCGCAGTGGGAGTCAAGCATGTTTAATCACCGGTTTTTAGAACCAGATCGGCAATTCTACTCGTCGCCAACCACAAAGTTAATTACATAATACATGTTACCTTCAACCCTTTGATTCAATTTATTCCAGCAGCCGGTTCATTACCTGACTTGGACCAAGTTAGAATGATAGCATGAAGGTATCTCTGCTTGCATCTGAGGCACGCTACTATCCACTTCGATCTTACTAGCTAGTGACTTGACAGATGAAGAGTTTAGATTTTGTTGAGTTGTGGCCGCATCGACATGTCACATCACCTAATCGAAGAAAGCTGCCACGAAGAGGCTCAAGGCAAGATGGGACCGCGAGCCAGGTAACGATCAATGACCAGTCTATAGGTGGCTAATCAAGTTCCTAGACTCGTGTGAGTACCCAAACTTGACTCGGGGTGTCCAAACTGGTAGGCTACCATTCCCATTCCCGTGGACGCATCGGTGGTTACTATGATACTTGCAGTGATTGATATTGCGTTGTTTTCCTTGCACCGGGGTTCTCAGGGCGATACTGTGGCGAGGGTGTCCAACGTTACGGAAGCTTTGCACTCGAGCCGCATAAATATTTTGATCGCTTAGCTCTCAAACATTTACATTTTTCAAGCTTCATACTTCATCGAATCGATCATTCCTCCGCAATCATACCCTTTCTGGAGTGGCAGTGTGGCACCACTGCGAGCCTTTTTCTTTCGCCGCCAGAATGACCGCGGTCCATCTAAGTAGGATCCAATTGAGGCTGAATACAATTCATTTTAGGCCTGAACGGTATGTCATACCTCGCTAAATCTCACCCCACTTGACGGACGTTATGTAGGGATCTGATGCATAGTTGTTCTACTCGCAACAGTTCAAACGAGACTAACCCATGGTTATGTATGGTGGTTTGCATAAGAGCTGCATGCGATCAGATTGTAAGTCGTTGGTAATCCACAGCAAGATGTTTCCTTTTAAACTGCGTTCGCCCCCGGGTCTGGCTGCACACCTAAAATCTGACTGACATGGACAAGATGGAAGTCCCACCAAAAACGGCACGCCGACGTTGGGAATGTGGCGACGTCACGACACTCTAGTGACAACACTTGGTATGTAGAATTCCACATTGAAAAGATGTAGAAGCGTTGAAGGAGCTGAGAGGGTTCGCTAATATGATCGCTGTTCTGTAGATGGTTTATCTAGTCACTTGGGATTCTCGGATCTCGTTATTTTCTCAGGCAAGGCCGTCACGCTGTCCATTTGAAGGTGTTACGCCTGATAAGTGAAATTTATTCATTAATAATGTCATATTTTCAAGGACTTGAGGGGTCGTAAAGTGGTCTTCACAGCTATCAAGGTGGGCGTTGCTGAATATTGGTACCTTGACGATGGGTTAATCGTTTGTGCGAAAGAGTCTCACTGAGGTAAGTAGTAGAACTACGTAGTACGTAGGTTCCACCGAGCACTTCCGCGACTTACCGCAAAAACGTTCGGCGCAATCCGATTAGCTTATGCGGTCCAAAACGGATTATCATTCACCTTTTTTGGCTGTCATGGGATGACCATGGATTGCCTCTTCCAACTTCGCTTCAACTGTCAGCTTATGGCGTCTCTGTTCGCTTTCCCCGCTGTCATGAACTATTCTCCTAGCGTGCTTATCTTTACGTACCCACAATACGACGAAGCCAACGGGAACCTTGCGATGCGTACGAGCTCGCCCTTGCAGGCGTGAATGACCATATCACGTCTTTCGCAGCATTAGCAGACTGCGTCTCGCACCTTCAAGAACTCATCGTTCGCCATGTTTCGCATCATTCCAGCTGTATATTCACAGGCACTATTCACTTCCACGAATGCAAAGGCATCATATCACTGCTTCCGGCTGCCCAAAAATGCGGAGTAACTCCAGCCAACCTCCTACTCACGCCCTTATGGTATGCATGGTGCATTGGGAAGTTACTCGAAGTAGCAGGTTCTCTCTCTTTTTTCCCCTGGGGAAAGGAGGATTATCTCTCTACTATCGAGCTCATCGCCGAGGAAAATCATCGCGACCATCAAACCTAGCGTGGTACTGATAGGTTTTGTATTCTATTCTGCGCTGGATGCCTGCAATCTCTTGGGCCAGAAATTCATGGTTATATTGCCAACATCTATGAGAGACGTCGTGCTGAACTTGCAGCCTTATTTGGCATCGCATCGGAAATACCCTGCGTCCGTGTTGATTTCCATTCTGGAGTCGTTCGGATCAACTGATTCTGTTACAGTGCTTCATCCGCGTTTACATTTCCTCTCAGATTCCTGTTAACCTTTACCATGTCGTCCGATTCAACATCTTCACGACTGCGGTTAATTTCAAACAACTCCAGGCCTTGTGGGACCTCTTGGGCTCAAATCTATGTACGGCGACCAATCCTTTCCCGGAATGATGTATATATGTCCTGCACTTCCTGAAACCGACCTCCCCTATAAAGGTATTCCCGATCAACTGCGCTTATGCGGCTCCATCGTTATGCCGTTCGATCTGCTCGATGAAAGGTGATCCAGAGTTAATGAAGTGGCTGGCCAACGGTCCAACCGTGATGATCAACCGAGGTTCGCATGCAGTTTCCGATACAACGTTCGCAAGCGCGACAACTAGCATAGTCCGTATATTTCTAGATCACCACAGCTGAAAAGGTTCTAACCAGATTCAAGTATTCTGAAAGGTGATGTTCTTCCAGTTTCTGGCAAAATCATCGGGAAGGAGATTAAAGTCTGAAGGGCGAAGTGGTGGCTTGGTTAGAAATAGAACCCGCCGCTACATTGAAGCGTCCAAATCTGGTTTGTACAGCACATCATGGAGGAGCAAATTCATCCTATACTCGGGTATTTGGTAAGATCGTTCTTTCACTGTCGGTGAGTGTTTGAACCTGTGCCCGTTGGACGGTCCGGCGTGCCGCACATTGTCCTTCCCGTCTGACTTGACACTTTCGACTATGCGACCCAAGTCGAGTTCTTGAATATTAACATTTTTGTGAGCAATAGTAGCGCCCCTAGAGTCTGTGCAGAAGAATTGGGTGATACGTCGGTGAGTGCAACAGCTGATGGTGACCAAAATGACGGATTCAGAGTGGCAGGAAACGTTTGAAAGAGGTTTGTAAGGAAAAAGGGAGCGTACGAAAACTATCAGCGTTGGTTGTTATGGAGGAAGCTAGCATAAGGCAAATGGTTTTTGGTTAGATTGATATTAGACTTGAGTCACGGTGATTAATTCGTGATTAATTCGTGATTAATTCGTTTCATGTACTTCCTTTGCCGGGGTTGTATTGCAACATCACCGCGTGCGTGGGTGTCAAAAGAAAAATCATTGTCGAAAGAGTGTGAGGTTAAGGAAAGTTATTAGAGAACTGAAGATAGATTAATTCTAAATACGCGCCTAGATGGTCTTCAAGAAGATTGAAAGACACCATTGTCTTTGACTGAAATTCGGTACTCAGCTGGCAACTGTGGTCACGGTACTACTGTAGCTATAGTATACTTTGAATTGTATCTTAAATGCTAAGTATTACAGAAAAAGTGTAACTTGAAAATTCGCTTCTGATCAAGGTACGTGGTAGTTCTATCACCGTGGATAATTAGCCAATCTGAATCTCGTTGCTTCTCCCTTTATGCACTGATTGCATTTTTGATAGTCTCTGTTGCCCATGTGTGTGCCATCTTTACCGACGACGGAGAGTGAGCTCGATGATTGATCGATCGATCGATCATAAGGTGCTCGCGGGCTTTGCCGCATAGACGGCTAAACCCGATTCTCCGACACCGCAACCAAGTTGATATTCGATGTCGAGCGTCGTCGAACGCTCTGATGGACTTTTCTGAACCACCACGATGCGCCACATTCACATGGACACGCCCAGGTCAATGTCCTACTGGGACCATGTACTGCCTTCCTCACGCCGGCGAAGTTGATCTCGTCGGCTCCTACGAGGCCGTTACGCAATTGGGCCAAGAAGGCCGCTCCACCAGCTTATGAATTCCGCGTGCTTGTCGGCTCCTCCGACGATCTCCTTGCTGCGCCCAAGGCACATACCCACTTTTATGAAAGCTTCGCATTCAAACCGCCGTCAACGGTTAACTCAACGGCTCCACAGTACTGTATCCTGCAAGCTTCCCGTTAATTCATTTATCGGCCGCCCTGGAGGGTGCGCGTGCTCGCGTTTTCGCCAACAATGCGGCGAGGGCTGCGTCTTCGTTGCAAACTTTTTTTTTTTTTCGGATTCGTGCTAACGCATGAGCCTGCCAAGGTCGCCGTCACCAGCGCTGATCTTCTACCGGGCAAGACAACGTCGTCATGGGATTCTAGGCTCGAGAAGGTCGTCTGTGAGAACCTCGAGTGCATTCATACACTGCCATAAGGGCGGAAGGCTGCGCGTACGGTGTGTCGCACTTCACCTCATGTGATGCTACTCGACATAGGGTTGTCCCTTAGAGGGTATAGTACATCACGGAGCGCTCTCGGTCACGAACACACATACATTCAACTAACTCACACGAATTCTTTCGCCACAGTAAGTTTCGAAGAGTGTGATGAGATTCGTGAGTCTCAGACTAGTACTAACCCGGAATCACGGCAGGTTGGATTGCTTCGTTTGCAGATCGACGTAGCGACCATCCCTAGTATGCGACACCCATCGACGTCCCGATTGGACGATCACCATTGCAAACTCAGTCGCCTCCGACTCTTCATCGACAGTGAACAGGCGATTCTTCTTTCCGGAATGACAGCTCGGGTGTTCGCTCACGGATACGCGATGGTCTCGATCACCTTATCGCCGATGTTCAAACCGAATTCATTCATCGAAGTCGCCTGGGAATTCTGGCAACGTCACGGCCGCGCGCGAGTAAGCTACATGTTCTGTACGGTTCCGCGGGCGCACCAGGCATTCAGGTTCACCAAATCGTGAATTTTTTTTCCTTCCTTTCTTTCGATGGTTCGACTGAACACAGGGTCTTATTGAAGTGGAGGGGGGCGTTTGGAAACGATAGACCCTCTCGAGGCTCATAGGGACCCATGAGCGATACGTCTCGGATCTGATTAGTTGAGGCCATCGAACCCTGTAGCCAGTAACGGGTAGATCAGATATCCTGCAGGATCCGGGACTCGAGTCCCGAGTCATCATAGCTTGCATGGAACGCCACGCCATCAGAACTTGGTAATGGTGATGTGATGATATCAGTGTTCTATTTTTTTTTCTTTGCTAGGCTCTGCCGTCAATGCGTACAAGGGCCATCCGGACGTGCGCACACTGCTGTACAGCATAACGGTGGGGGTTTAACCCATCACGACCAACACTCGTGATCCGGATGGTCAAAATTTATTTTTATCTGCTATCGTTCGGTTCAGGGCTGATCGAGCTGATCACGAATGAAAAACAATGGTCCCGATCGTAAATCCTCGTGATGCTACCAGCATGATGTAGTCACGGGTAACGCGGGTGGCGATTGGCTCACAGGGTGACCCAGCGGCATGTATTCGGACGCTTTTCGGGGGGTATAACATTGAGTAACGAGCGGTGGAGAGGTGGGCGCGAGACAAAGATGCCATCTTTATGTCTCACACCGCTAATGAAACTCCATCATCATCGGATAGAATCGTGAGATCGTGAGAATGCAATTTACCGGTTGGATACTGGTGGCGTAGTGTTCGGTGCATGCGCTGTTGGTCCTCGTCCACATGGCTCCTTCATATCCGACGACGACAATAAAATTAAAGGAGTGCAAGTAGATGAAGCATTGTATATGTATATTCTATTCATTCCCCCCAACTTTACAGATGATGTCAATGGGTAAATATGAGATTGAGCTATGCGAGGTGTTGCTGACATGCAAATAAAGAAGACCAAGGTAGATGCAAAAGCATGCATAAATGAGATGAAGGAACCTATTAGAAACAAGGGATGCAGGTATTCTTTTTGGTCGTCAGGACAGCGGTCCCTCCAACGACCAGGTCGCACCGTCACAACCTGTGAAGGAAAACCAAGATGTGCATAATAGATACACACCAACGATAGGACGGACCGCTCGAAATCGAAACGGTTGCGAACGCGGGGACGGAGATCCAAAGGCGAACCAAATCCAGAACACGAAATGCGAGCGACACCCGAAAGAGAGTAAATGTGTACATGTAATTCCACAACAAGGTCGATGCAAGGATGGAGAGAAAGGATAAAGTGATAACTGTGAGGCACAGGACCAGACAAGCAAACGAGCGTGAGATGCAAAGCTTGGGGTTGAATGAGTAAAGACCGGAATAACTGTCAGTGGAAAAGAATCAGGAGAAGTGTCGAGTCGCAAGCATTTCGTTACAAGGCCAGTATGCATGTGTCAACTATAGCATGCATTCAGAAGATCTGTCATTGCGGAGACAAGTAAACTTACTGGTTGAAAACTATTGCCTTTTCCAGAAGCCTTTAACAGTTCCAACACGAGCACCCTTCACCGATGCTGGCATCGGCAGCCTGGATGACGGCGGAGAAGGTTGATTGTTCGCGAATGATTTCTCTGGTGTCGCAATGACCCGTGGAACTTTGGGAGGCGGACGAATGGGTAATACCGGAAGCCTAGAAGTAGGAGATATCGGAGGTACGGGAACCTGCCGTGCTTGGGTTGCAATCACATTGGCCAGCTTGGCCGGTGGTGTAAATTTGGTAGGGGCCTGAGGTATCCTAGATTGCGTAACAATAGATGATGGAAGAGGCGCAGCAGGGAGCCTGGATTGCGTTACCACCATTCCTTTTGTCATTGGTATCACGGGAGCCTTCAGACTCTTCGGTTTCGCTGTTAACCGAAAGATCGATTTCGATCGGGGGGTCCCCTGAGGGTGAATTGCAGAAATCATTGGATCGATGCCTGCTGCGGACGCCAAAGACGACCGCTTACTAGGTGCGGGAAGAAGGGAAATTCGGGAAGCGCTAGCGGCGGTTGTCATAGAATGTATTAAAGAGACGCGTGACTCTGAAGTCGAGGCAACGGATGCATCTGAAATCGAGAGCTGAGACGAACTCTTAAAACTCGTGACTGTGGATGCCGACTGGGGAAGAGGAGGTAAAGGGGCATTGATCAAATTTGCCCGAGATGATACTCGAGAGAGAGATGTCCTTGGAGCAACTTCGACGGATATGGCACTGTCGACAGGAGCGGACATCAATGTAGGTGAAGTGGGCAAAGGAGGCACTTCTTCGATTGAAGAGGACATGGGAGGACGTTGGGAGCTGAAGGAGGCTCGAGAGAGGGAAAATGACGCTCGAAGAGAAGCCATCGACGATTTCTTGCTTAATGACTTTCTATGCTTGTTCCGTTCTTTATCCTCCACGTCGCTGTCATTGGCAGAGTCGTATTCAACATCGTCTGCTGTTTGACCCGTCCTAATGGATGCCACGTCTGAACGACCGGAGAAGCGGGAAATAAGACTGATGAAACGAGTGCGTTTCTTTGGAATTTTCAAACTCTTGTCTTTTTTTTCTCGGCTCGATTTCGGACCTAAAAGTGCATTGTGTTTGGGCTCCAAGATGGATGGTGCGAGTGACGCAGTCGTCGCTACTGACCAACGAGACTGCGAACGCTGCAGAATATTCGGAGCACGGAGACGCTGAGATTCAGCGGATGGATACGAATTAGGAGAACAGATGGCTGCTATGGGCAAAGAAGCATGACTCGGTGAGACCAAGAGGGCCTTTGAGACCGAAGACGCCTGCTTGGAATGAGTTCGGTCATGAATGGAAGCTGGAATTTGCTCTCTAAAGAACTGCTGATCATCAAGGGGCGAAGCAGGAAGGGCTACGTTCTCTGGAGAGCATAGAGAGGACGAGAAAATAATGCTGGTAGGGGACGCGGGATGACTCGCGTACGGAGTTGTGAACGACGTTTCGCGGGAGTAAGCACACGAAAAATTAGACAGGGTCGGAGACGGCTGCAACGAGTCCTTGTCATCTAAGATAGGACAAAGCAACTGGGCTTCCTGGTCCTGAGGATGAACAGGGCAAGAGTCATCACGCTTGTGATGATAGCCATCGACAAGGGGACGCTCGTGTCGAAGAACCAGATCATTTTGGAATTCACCGTGGACTATGACAGAGACGGGGAGAGGGGGAGGTAACTCCTGAGGTTGACTCTGATCGGACGAGAGGGTGCTCGTGAAGGAGGGGAGACGGGAAATGCGGGTCGATGACGAACGCGAACGCATGGCGCGAGACGAGGTCGACTGGGTGACAGAAGAGACGGGAGAGGGAGGAGGGGCAGGAAGCGGCTGGAGATGGTCAGCCAAACGCACAGGAAAGGGGAGAAGAGGCGAACCTTGTCGTTAGGAAGTAAGGAAGAAGGAATTGCCTGCGATTTCCACTGAGCCATCTCTTGGACGATGAAACGAAGAGTGCGGACGCGTTCTTGTTCCTCAAAGTCGGGGTCCTCGGAGGTGGAGGGATCGAGTTGAGGGAAAAAGAGGGCATCGTACGATGGACAGGGGGAGGATGTGCGGTCAGAGGAGATACGGGGGAGGA
>JBBPTK010000670.1:0-12397 GCA_038094135.1 Spongiforma cf. squarepantsii
GACTTCGCCCTAACCAATCCCCTTCTTCCTACGAGTCTCTTTTGGGTCGAGGACACTCGCCCTTCTGATCTTTTTCAGTTGGTTTGAACCTGTAGGGGAATTGCCTCTACCTCTTCAACTAACTTTACTGTTTTACACCGCGTGACAGTCGAATCGATCGAAATAGTACAGTACCTTGGGAGCCATTTGAGGGTCCTGCCGTGCTTGCACCTCGAAAAAATCCCCAGAAGCGTGCTAGTTCATGCTAGCCAGTTTGAAATGGATCTGATAATAATACTAGACACCCTTCGGTGCGGCAATGGTGCCTGAATCAACCCTAGTACTTCAATTTGATGCACCGAACTCCTCGGCTCCTGAGCGAAGCTACAAAGTTTGAATACCTTAGCTCGGGAGTGAATCCTTGAAGTGGCCCCACCAGTATTCAAGTTGCTGCCGAATCAACAAGTCAAACTTATCTGGCGAAACCCGCAAGTTCCGAGACCTGCTGTCAAAGATCCAAAGAGTCATATCCCACTCATGTGCTCACCATCACTTAATGTAGGTGGACTCACCGCTTCTCATGAGTGACTCTGAACAAAGAGTGTCGGATAGGTCGTCAGTCGTCTGTACAGTGGACCAGCTTTACAGGCCAACACATCAGATTTATCCATATCCCCTCCATGGTCGACAGCTTATATGGGCAGTTAGGCGTTTCTATGGCCGTAACAACTGGCAGTTTGCCAATGGTGTCGAGCGCCGCCTGTACTTCGTCACACTAGTCAACCGCTTTGACGAAGAGTGGCCAATCAGGGAAAATCTTTTCCCTGACTTGCCTATGATATTCCCGTTGCACAACACACATGAGCAAGAATTAAGTAGCAGAAAGACTGAGCTGTACCATGTGAGTGTCGAATTTGCCCGTTGTCAGCATCATGCTCATAGCCACACTGTAGCATTTCATTCGTCTTTGGAAATGGGTCAAATATGCTTGGCGTCACTTTGGCATAGATTTCTGCGTTCCTGATACTAGTACCGACTCTGAGTCTGAGTCAGTCGGAAACCTCTGAATAAGTCTGTTGAGTAGTATACCTCCATGCCACATCACCACCAGTAGTAGTGTCAACTAGCAATGTCACCCCGTAACTCTCACTCTGCCAAAATCAGTGCCGTTTTAATCTTGCCCTTTGTTACCGTGTCTCACAGCTTGTGCAGACTCAACTATACCTTCTCGACGCTCAACAAGGATGAAGCTCACGAGATCGATGTGGCTGTTTATGTTGCTGCTGGCCTGCCAGGCTACCACTCATGCCAGTGGCAACTGAGGCCACGACATCTAATGCTTAGCTGCGCCCCACCGCTTATCGAAGCCGTAACCACTGCAACAATGTTGCCAGCACAGATCCTCCCTCCGACGTGGATCGGATTCCTGTGGCATCAGACGAGTCCGGCAGCATTAACTCAGACAGTGCCGAGGAATTCCCTGCTGCCCAAGACTTCACCTCCGAACCTGCTGCTGTCGCAGTCACTACCTCCATGGAGTTGCCTGTCAGGACAGGTAATAAGGAATTCAGTTCCTTTTGTCTTTGTGTGTAACCCCGAGGCACCTAATTAATCAATCCTAATACAGATACTGCTTCCATTTGCCTCAGGCTACTATATTGCATCAAAATGAGGCAAGATTCAAACGAGGTTCGATTTGAGTTTACCTTTGTGTGCTCCTCAGAATAGTTTGAATGCCAGTCGACATTTGACCCACCTCAAGGTTTCATCAGCCTCCATACTCTCAATGCCCTCGACATCATTGAGTCTGTCTCCTCTATTTTCTCAGTAAACTCACTGTAATGATGTGACAGGGATCGTGCTTCGTATGCTCCAACTTTTGGCAGAGTGTGCCAAGTTGGCTGGTCAACTCATCGATGACCTTGCTACCGACTCCTCGGAGGACTCTGACTTGCCGCCTGTCCCACCACCTTCCCCACACCATTCTCTCGTTTCCTATTTTCTGTCACCTTCTGACATGACAACGAGGATGACGAATGAAATTGCATCCAAGATTGCAGCAGCCAACTTCAACCCAAACGGGCCCATGTCTCTCTTCGTTCCTGGGGAATTAACATTAGATGGTCGTGTGCAGGTTATGTACAATAACTTTCTCTATGATCTGCCAGCCCCTGGAAGCAAAGGAAGCCTCTACCTTATCACTTGTGGTCGCTGTGTAGGTATTTTTGCTACATGGTAGGTATATTTTACTATTTCATCGCTCCATTAGTAGTAGTACTAATGGTCATCAATAGGGTTCGAACTTCTCCCCACGTTTCATCTGTTTGCAATGCAGCCTGGATGGAGGTGTCCAGTATCGAGGAAGGTGAAATGTTGCTGCAGGAGTGTATTGACAATGGGGAGGCACGTTGGGTGCGATGATAAGGGCTCTAGGCTTGGAAGGTGTTTTTTTTCTTTGGTTTCGAGTAGCCCATAGTACTCGCTGTTTTATTTTCTATCTTGCAACACATGGTTTATGTGACATTAGTTCCAGGTATGCTCAGGTAGCTTGAAATTACACGATGATGCGATGATGTTGTCATTGTCATCATCACTGTCTCGTCCCTTCCTTCTCTCTTTCTGAGCCCACCCCTGCCCCTCAGACCTGTCACCCTCGCCTCCACCCTCGGGCCGCAACAAACATGCCGATGACGACGACATCAGCGCGATAATGACAACATGATGATGTCATTGTCATTGTCATCATCATCTCGTGCCTTCCCTCTCTCTGTGGTACAAGACTATATCCAGCCACGCTGAATTGCACCAATTGATGTTATTTCCCCCAAATCTCTTGCCAATCATTTGTTTACATCGACTGAATGGGCCATGCTAATCTACGACATGATTTATTGAATCCCCCATGCCCATTCCTTCACCCTGGAATCCACTGCAACACAACAAGACTGCCTGCTCAATCGATCAACGGATCGTAATTAATTGCCTGGTAGGAAGGTACAGAGAGACCTTCATCCACTGCCCACCTGCGTAATAGTAAGTACACAATGGTCATCTTCCTCAGACAAAGTGTACAATACTCACTTTGCTACACAGTAGGCAAATACCTCGACGTCCTCTTCCTGGATCGGGAATGGTGCGCCTCCACCTTTCTTGCAAACCATAGCAATAACAAATTTCTGACCCCTCAGACCCTTCACCTTCTGATCTTGCTGGTGAATCAACATCACCTCAACTGTCTGCCCATTCCGAGTGGCGCTGTGAACACGAAGATCCAAACTGTCTGATGCGTCTCCTGTCACAGTGAAGAAGCTCCCAGGAAGATGGTGATTTCTGAGATGTTCATCGAACAAAGGGTCGAGTAACTGTACAGTAAAGTTTTGCTTTGTGGAATGGAATGCACACGTGCTTGCATACACATTTGGAGAAAGAAAGAAGACACAGTCAGCGACAGAAGTTGGTTTGTGGATATGCATGAGTAGATGCCGGTTCTGTTTGACTTGCTCTGCAGTTGGCTATTTAACCGTTCACAGATCACTGGTCAATCCAATCAAGAAGACTGCTACTTTTTGAATGACCTTCTTCAAAGATGCTCATGCCCGGCCACTGTGGCGTCTCAATCATCCGAACTTCTTCGGATGACAAACCCATGGTAAGCTTTGACCTTTACCGCTGCATTACAATTCTCAGCACTCGATTTGGAGGACATAGCAGATTGCAATGTGGAATGTCTTCGCTCAGCATAAGAGATTTCCTAAGTTGCTTGATCCTACTCAATGTTTCTTTCTAACGCTTTGGTGGCACCACCTGTGAGTTCTACCTATTCGTTGGTTGAGCTGGAAGATGATGAGCTAGTACAATCTGATCCAAGGATTCTCACAGGACCGAATGGCGAGGTGACTTTGAGCCCTTCTGAGGGTTCTCAGTTGCTCCTTTTCTGCCACCGAGCGACCATGACGGGGATCTTTTCTAGGTCTGCCCTTCCAATCCACGTTCACAGATCCACGATCCCACAACTCAATCATTTCTGCCACTGAGCGAGCACGACGGAGGTCCTCTCTAGGTCTGTCATTCCAAACCATCATTCATGGATCCGCAATTCCACAACTTCTCAGTTGTGAGTTTTCTAAGTTCTCCGTTGCTCTTTCAGGCTGCTAGATCTAGTACCAAAGATTGGCTGCCACAATATACTCAAACCTTTATACTAGAGCATGGTGCACAAGAATGCCACACGCGCTCACCCCACTACTCCCTCAGCTCCACACAACCACGCTGTCCCCTAAAAATATATTGTGAACGCTGACTCGAACTATGGCTCAGTGAGTATGGTGTTTAGGGGGATTTTCAATGCTCAATTACTGGACACAAGGTCTTTGCGCTCGACTCGATGCCGGCGGTCCACTGAGACCCTATCACCTCCCTCCAATGGAACTGGAATCGCTGATCCAGGAAACGATGATGGATCTCAGTAAGTCCAATTAATAGAAAATATGATTGAAACTCATGTATCCTGCTAGGACTATACGACCAACCCGATATCGCACCCAGACCCCTTCAAACCTGGCTGACGGGCCCTCAGAGCCTATCACTGCCATATGTATGGAACCAGGTGCAGTTTCTTCGCCGCCACCTCAAGAGACCCCCACAAAGTTGCGCCTTCGCATAAAGCCCACAGGATGAGCTACTGGCGCCATTAGGAATGCAGGTCGGAGTCGCAGAGCTCGTCTGAAGGCATCGGATGCATTTTCTCCTACCACATCTGGCGGGAGAATTCTGGTAACAAACTTCCTTTCATTTCCCCCCCTCCTGCTGTTGCTGACACAGTATCAGAAACGTCCGCCGATAACCCACCCATGCCGGCAGGAGTAACACTCACTAACAGTGTCCTTCCAACTGAGCAATCTCTGAGTCTGCCCTTATTCCTACCAGTCACCTCACCCCCTCCGAGTCCGGATCCATCTGCTCTGGATTTCCCTTTGCACGAATCCAATGCAACCATCGACCCCATCCTACTATTGGTCAACTCTTCTACCTCGGATGTGCATGCTGATACGCCCACGGTTCCACCAGCCCCCCCCTTTCCCTCAAGCCAGGTCGATCGGGCTGGGCTACTTCCTTCCTTGCACACAGATCAAGCCGGTTTTGATCATAACATTGATCTGTAGTGTTTAAAAGTCCGGTCCGGTCCGGTTTTTTGGCTTCCTAATGAGGCAACCGGACCGCAACCGGTTGCAGAATTTTTCCAAATAAGGCAACTGGCAACCGGACCAAAAAAGACCGGTTGCAACCGGTCTTTTGAAAGACCGGTCCGCGCGCTGTCCGCATCTCGTTTTCACGCTTAGAAGTGGCTGTATGAAATGTAGATATGATTCCTAGCTAAATTCTGAGCTACTAACGTCGAGAATCGGTTCAGAAACGGGCGAGATATGAGTATTTTCGGCGGACTTGTCATTTTTTGACATTCAAAAATGGTTTTTGAGTCATATATGCCTCAAATAAATCCCAAAAAATTCGGAAAAATTACCAAGAATTACTAAATATGGTAATATACATAGGAGGTGGCTGTACACCGGTTGCGACTGCAGTCTTTTTCCATCTGCAACTGTCGCAACCGGCAACTGCAGTCCAGTTGCGATCAGTTGCAGTCCGGTCCGGTTGCCAGTTGCGCTACCAGTTCGCAACTGGACTTTAAAACACTAGAGCTAAAGAATATGAGATTGTAAGGATGTGAGAAGGGCCGATTGAGCTGGTGTGACCTTGTGCATCTTGGTGAAACTCACACTAGGAATGCATATTGAATATTGAATGTTGAATTTTCCATGGAGAGAAGTGTGCATGATGGCAACAAATTGAGCTTTAGACAATCATAGTGGCACTGCTGCACCAAAGTCCTCAGCTCTTGATTGATCAGATTACATTCCTTTTGTAATGTATCAAGACTCGAGACCTCATGTCGGCGCCTTCAGCACCTCCTGCTTGGTCTCCTTATGTAGACATTCAAGTATAGGCCATAGCAACCCCATCTCATTAATGTTCATCAAAAACGGATGATGTCAAATATGAATCCTGATTGGTTTTTTTTATTTTTTACGACAAAACAGTGCTCTTCTAGGCTGTCGAATGAATTATTGACTGGTCCCTATCTATCTAGTTCATTCCATGTGTACTTGGTCAATCATTTCTGGGTGCGGATTAACCAGATCTTGTTTGGGTGGTAGGAGTCGTGGTGAGGTGAGGGTAAGGCAATATCAGTCAAGGGGAAGGAACAACATGATACAAAGTGTCGTTGTCGTTGCAGTATACATGCACGTGTAGCCTACGGTGTAGGCAAAGGCAGCGTGACTCAGGCGATAAACGTGCGTAATGTTTGGCCGACGGCAAATTCCGGTAAGACAGGGGTTACACTTTCTCACGATTTTCACATTCGACAGAAACCTTGTCAAGCAAGGTGACATCGTACAGAACTCTCATTCACGACCAGCTGCTCCCAATGGCTCTCATATTTTTCCCCGTCGCTGGTTCCAAACCATGTGTCTTGCCGTTCATCTCACATACAATTAGATATACACCATCGAATCTCGCCACGCATGCATGTCCGACTTGCTTTTATTCGACGTCCTTCTCACCGCGGTGGCATCCGCAACCCTGACCACCAGACTGGCCATCCCTCCGAAAACTTCTCGACGCCATCGAGCGGAGCGTCTACGACATTCTCAAAAAGGACTGGTTGGTCTACATCCTCCTCAAGTGAGCTTGGGACATCGATTCAAAAGAAACAAACCCCGGTTGGGAGTCTCGCTATATACAAGATTGTTGCATAGCTCCCTTGTTGTCGCATGGCAGACTGTACTGGTTGCTGGATACGGAGCTCATCGCTCGGTGCGTTCTGTTTCTGTGGCTTGATGATTTTCTGACTTTCGTTTATCATTCGAAAGCGGTCTCGATACTTTCAGATGCACGTCTGAACAGAGATTGTGTCTCCAAAATTTTACAGGCTCTCGCTCTATCTTCTTCCCCGTATCATTTGCCAATGATGCCGCCCATGCTACCGCAACACTCATCGTGAATTACGTTCGTACTGCAAAGCCCCTACTCACAGAACCCGATGATATCAATCTTTACGCGCTTTCGCTTGCCCACTTTCCTTTATGGATGCATGAGCATAGTAAAATCGTTCCCCCGAAGAAAGCGATGCCAGGGAAAGGTTACTTGGAAAGATTGTCGCCCGGAGCCTGACGCGTGCGTATCGAGACATTCCACTCATCTCAGCACCATCGCCCCAGCAACGCCGAAACAAGAACCCCTTGTCTCATTCCCCATTTCATCTTATGAACAGTCTGTTCTACTGTTCTCTCCGAGTTCCCTATATTGCCACAGGATCACCTGCTCCTCTCTTCTCGCTTCGGTGACACCCATTGGCGCAGGCTGTGCGAGCAAACCGGCGCCGGCGCCAGTATCTGCGACTACCAGGGTCCGGCCATCTTCGCCCTCCCCCTTCCCAGTGTCACCGTTTGCATCCCATGTCCTTCGACCCCAGCCCAATCATCCAGTGCCTCCCAAACCCTAATTCACAGCCTTTGGATCGCCACTCAGGAAAGACGCGGGCACAAGCGCAACCAGATGTCCATCGCCGTTGATCGTGGAGTGGGCCAAGACGCTATTTGGTGGAGCTGGTGCTGCGAACTTGGCGAGCGCTGCACCGATGAACCCCGGTACTACGCGGGTCTCGCTGTTTGTTACCCCCCAACGTCGGCCTTGCCTACGAACAAAGAGTCGGGGATGAGGCTGTCTTCGCTTCTGAATGCTACAAGTGGGTTTCCGGATTCCAGCTCTGCGACTGCACTGTGACGGCCAGCAGCCTAGGAAGATTAACTTCCGCTACAACGAAGCAGGGGAAAAATGGAGAGGCGAGGGCAGTAGAAGGTAGGGAAGATGTGAAGGGGGGATCTGGGATTGTCGAAGAGGAACATGAATTAGTTGGCAAGGAGCAGGATGAAGATGAGGATGAGGATGAAGAAGGCGAGGTGGACGAGGAGACAGAAAACTTTATCACACATGACAAGAGCGATGCCACTGATCTCACGTTCCGTCCACCCCAGCATGTGGACGATGCGATGAATGAAGACGATGGAGCTGGTGTGTCACTCGGGTTCAGCGTGTTCGGCAGCGGGAGTGGCAAACACGCGGTGCGAAGCGCCAGCACAGTCGAGCATGGCAATAATGAAAACAAGAAGTGCGGCGCCAACGGGAATGGACACACGCTACAACCTCTATCTCTCCTCCCTCCTGGGAGAGATGAGCATGGGTTTGAACACGAGTACGGACCGCTATCGCGCGCTGCCTCATGCATTCCACCACGAGGACGAGGAAGAAGAGCAGCCCGCACGCGAACACGAACGTGAGGCCGAAGAAAAGGATGGGGTCGATCGAAGGCCCCTCGTCGACGCCAGCGTCAGAGCATGCGCGCAAGTACACCTCAGGAGCCACGGGAGGTTGAGACATGCGCAAGTCGTCCGTCTGCTCATCCCCTACTGGAGCGTACTCGGAAGAGCCCACCGGAACCGATGAGCGTGAGACGTCATCCGCCTATACCTGGTGTATTGATGGACGATGATGGGACCACCATGGCGATGATGAGGGTGCAGAGACGAACGAACGAGAGGACAGGGAAGAATAAGATGAGGAGTCCAGAGAAGCTCATTTCGGTGAGAAGAGATGGCGGGTCTTGCCGTTGCAATACTAATGAAGAAACCGGCAAGTAGCTAAGAAAAGATTTCACCCATATGAATCGGCCGACCAGAAAGAAATTGCATGATGCACGATTTATATAAGTTTGTCCTTTATTTATTTTCCCCTGTAATTAAGATAACCTCAACGTGCCTATAGTCGGGCAGCGTGCGGCATCGAGGTTTTCTGTCAAGGACCATTGCTGGAGATGCATTTGTCCAAAGCTAGTGAGATACTGTCGTTTCGTTTGGAATTCTACACGGGGTATCAATACAAGCATGAATGATGCTCACAATCTCAGTATGTATTTCCCATGTGTTGTCGGACAAACACTAAGGGCTTATGTATGCTCAAAGGGTGGCCTAATCCATCGCTCTTGAAGACTGTAGGTCTTATGGCTGACTATTGTCTACACAACCGAAGACGCTGGAGTACCCAGATGACGTATCATTTGAAGTGCCGCTGTGAGTTTATTCCGCGATGGGTAACCCTGAAACCAACGACTGACTTTATTTGACTCACTGTGGACCAGAGCGATCCAGGCGCAAACGGCGTTCCCGAGTGGCATCGGCTTTTAATATGCGCCTTCTGCGATCGCGGATCCAAAAACACCAGAGCTACGCACGAGAGCTCATCATTGACAAACGGATGCCCCGCGTATCTCTGTTCGTCCCGCAGACGTACACCCGATTGACTTCCATGACCTGCTCCCCTCCGACGCTCGGTTCAAACTATTGTTCTTGGTAGGAGCCATGTTCAACCTGATCACGATCGTCGCGTGCAATAAGACGTGAACTTCTTAGCCGTCCTACGTTTTTCCATCCTCCTTGATCAACGTGAGTGGTCATCGCCGCTTACAGAGCTGGAATGTCGTGATCAAGCGATATTATTCAATCAGGGTCCTTTTGGACGATGTGGATATGGCGGAGCACCAAGGGTGGAAGTGCATATACGCGATTTGGCATCGATGTATGTGAGGAAGGGGAAGGAGGCAGATAGCGACGATCGTGGTGGTGGTGGCGAGGCTGGATGGATATCTGTGGGACGGTCGTGCCTCGCAATCGCATTGCGCTGGATGATACCTTCGTGGTCCCTCACGTGGAGGTAATTCCCTAGTATACTTAAGGGACACCATTATTCTGATCTCTCCAACTGGTGACGATCTCAGGGCAGGATGTTTCTGTAAGTGGAGTTGACATCGAAAGAACTTATGGTATACATAAGGTAGATCAGATATTCAATTAGTCAGACGTCTGTACAACGCTTGGTGACCTACTCCAGTGCATTCTCTAAAACGTTCGACAACGAAACTGCGCACACTGCGAAAAGTAAATCGACTAAAATACAGCATCTGAGACGCAGTTAGTTAGCAGCGGTGACGCAAGAAATCAGCGTCAGTTGCTCATGATCAGCGTCTGTGCATGACGCTGATGTTGTCATTTTGTCTACTACGAAACAGCGTCAAGGCTATGGCGGAAGATCTGCACAAATAATATTCATAAAAAATTTTGACCCTGTCACGACTAAAAACGTTGGCCTGACGTAAAAATCCTCGCCCACCGTAAAAATCCTTGCCCAACCCATAAAAATATTTAGAGTCCGCTAAAGTCCGCTCGGATGTGACCGAGTCGCGACCTCAGATGATTGATGTGGCAGTGATGGTTGGTAGTAGTGAATGCACGTCTTGACTCACTTGAATTGGGGAACTTCTCTCGTCTCTGAATACCTGGTGTCAAACATGCCAGTAGTCCCCTCTGCAGGGGCACCCCCATGTGAACAGGCAGAATCTTCAGTGATTCTTCACATTCAGTCGACCTATATTCACAGTCCGCCGTGAAGTCATTAAAGTCCGCTCAAGTCCGCTCGGCTGTGGCCGAGTTGCAAAGATCCTCGACCTTTAGTCTCGTGCCCAGACAGCTTGACAGCTGAGTTTCAAATTGCGCTGCAGAAAAGGTGTTCGTTCCGACAATTTAAAACTCCGCCGCACCTCTCCGAAACGGATGGATACGAGACTACTCGACCTTAAAGAAATTCCTTCCTCATGGCACTGCCACACATCACCGCCACATCGAAGCCTGATAGTGCCAAAAGTCGCGACTCGGTCACATCCGAGCGGACTTTAGCGGACTCTAAATATTTTTATGGGTTGGGCAAGGATTTTTTACAGTGGGCAAGGATTTTTACGGTGGGCGAGGATTTTTACGTCAGGCCAACGTTTTTAGTCGTGACAGGGTCAAAATTTTTTATGAATATTATTTGTGCAGATCTTCCGCCATACAAGGCCGCTTCTTTGTAGCGTCCTCACAACTCATTCATAGCGTCCATATCTACTAGTCAAAAATAATATTTCCTTGTGGTATTGCATGAGAAAAATACAGCTGATGCTTCATTGTATTGTGTTCTCCAATAAAAAGATTTGTGCCGTAGTATGTACAGTACACAAAAATATCACCCTTTGGCAGGATTGAACTCTCGACTTTGCAGAGTCACTATGCGTATCCAAGCACACTTGACACCTTTACCAGTAGACCATGAGGCAGTTATTATACTAACTTGTCAATTATATATGAGTAGTACATGAAAGACTTGGCGAAAAAAAAATTCTCATGCGCTGCAAAAGAGCGTCCTGTTGACAATGACGCTACAAATCAGCGTCAGGTAAAAGTGACGCTGATATGTGGTGTCAGCCGGACGACGCTGATTTCACGCGTCCCTGAAATCAGCGTCAGGGACACTTATTTTGACCACATCAGCGTCCAAAGTACTGATAATTAGTCGATTTACTTTTCGCAGTGGCATAAGTAAATTTAATAGACAGTGAGCTAGTATGGTACATGTTAGTATAACCAATAAACGACTGAGGGATGAGACGAACTAAACGGGAATTTAAGTAGGGAGCGACGTGTAGGAATGAAGTACTGCCATAACGAAGTGTAGCGTATGTCAACAAAAATTCTGAATTGCCATAAGTGTGTATAAATCCGACTCCCAAGTGTCAGAAAGCCGAGAAGTGAAAGTAGTGTGTGGAGCAAAAAAAAATAAGGCAAATCATCCGTTGAAAGCCCTTCACTCAGGTAATCAAGCCGAAACGGAAACTGGCGCGGATGCCTCGGCTTATAAGGCACGACAGAACGTCATACATTATCTGCCACACAGGGGGTCCTGATTCCGTTGAAGGGACCATCATGGTTCGTCTCGTTACTCTCGAAGATGCTGGGGACGTCGCCGACGATACATTCTGTATTCTCGTTATCCTGGCCTATTTTCGGTCGACCCACCGATCGGGTCAACCAGGGTCATCAGTTATGGGCACGCCGAAGTGACATTCGGTATTCACCGGGACATGCCACCCACTGGCCATCTTCTCTGATATGAATCTCGCCTGAAGGGTGCACGTAGCCCATGAACATTCCGGGCATGATCGGAATGGGGTCTTTCATGTTATTGACGTGTGTCACGCGGAGGTTCGCATCGACGTAGTCAGCGAATGCTTGGTTTCCGACCCGCGGAAGGCCATATAGGTACGTCTGAAACGTCGCTTCGGAAATGTGCAGAGGGAGGTAAACCGAGTCTAGGAGCGAGATAGCGGCGCCTGCATAGGTGAAGTGGCAATGCAGTCAGATGAGGGTGCCGATCGTGTACCCCTGATCGCCGCGATGGGCGATGCTCACCAAGAGAGTGACCAACCATAGTC
>JBBPTK010000671.1:0-12387 GCA_038094135.1 Spongiforma cf. squarepantsii
GGCCGGAGCGCATCGAACGCACTCGGTGCCAATCTCTGCATACGGGCCTGCACGCATTGTACGTGGCAGATACCACTCTCTGCAGATGGGCCTGTGCGCATTGCACGTACTCGGTACCCCTCTCACTCCACAGGCCCGAGCACATTCGACGTCCTCGGTATAACTCCTAGAGGACAGGCCTGCACTTAGTGTACGAGGTGGATTCAACTCTCAGTAGACAGGCCTGTGCGCATTGCACACACTCGATGTAACCCCTGGACGACGGGCCTGCATGTATTGTACGCAGCGGATATCCTCTCTGCATACAGGCCCGTACGCATTGCACGCGGTCTGTATTCACGGGCCCGAGCGGATTTTAAGTGTTCGGTGATGCTCTGAGAAGCGCAATGGCCTGAGCGTATGCTACGTCACTCATTGCAGACAGGCCTGAGCGGATTGTACGTGCTCAATACAACTCTTAGTCGACAGGCCCATTCGTATTCTATGGCAGACAGATATCTCAGGCTCACCCTTTATTCACGCTGAAATGATTCTCGGGCCTGTCTTCGGGCCATCCGCTGATATCGGCCTTTTGCTTAGCAGGCCACTCGACAGTTGCGGAGGAATGTTACCACAGTATGTGCCACATCGACCCTTGACAGTCGCGAACAACAAATTTACGTCGACTCTCACTTCTCGCATTTGGAATCGTTCCTGTTTCTGGTGTCGAGGAATTTACTTTGCACGATGGTGACATCGAGTTGCAATGTACGAGTGCTACTCCGAATTTTTCTCATGTTTGGTTACTGATGAACCTGACTGCCAAGGTCGACGACAAGACGGTAGCCCACAAATCTTACGTACGTGAGTCGCTCGCTTTCACGAGACACGCCAGGTTGATACTAGAACGTCGCCAGAAAGAGAGACGTCATACAAGTGGAGTGTGTAACACCAAACTGATAAATCCGAGGCGAGTGTTTCTATGTCCCTGTAAACGACAGTTTCAACTTACTTCTCACTCAGGAACCTTGCCAAGTTCTTCCGTAGGCTACGGAGAAAGCGATACCTATCTTGATCGATCCATAGTGTGGCTCAAAATTTATTCGATAGTGTGAGTCCACACTACAGAGCATCGGAATCAACTTATTCAGTTGTTCCTCGTTGAACAGCTTTGCCACAGAAATCAGTTCATACGCGTGCATAAAAAGCCGTTGAGCGTATTACCGTCCCGGTCCTCTAACACCGTTCGAATGAGTACCTTGACTATGCAACTCACAGTCAGGACGCTTGTGCTGTTCTGTCTGCCATTATTGGCCAGAGCATATGTTTTCAACCTTTCTGATCTCAGGTGGTCACTTCGCAACCAGAATGGTTCTGTTGTTGTCCCAGCCTCGCTCCCATCACAGGTCCATATCGACCTCTTCAAGGCCGGCGTCATCAATGACCCACTCGTGGGTATCAATGGTATATCCTATCCCGTTTTAGTGCGGTACTGCTGCTTACATGGCGAATGTTAGAATATACTGAACGATGGATCGCAAACGACAACTGGACATATACGACGGACTTGACATCATTCGCGCAACAACACATGAACCATGGATCAGACAAAATGCTCCTGACGTTTTACGGTTGCAAATATAGTTTGTGTTTTATTATACCAGTATATCGAATTCTCGCTCAACTGTTACCTGTAGACTTTTGCTGGTCATCGAGTCGCCTGGGTCAACAACCAGTTCACAAGGTATACATTTGACGTGACAGGCTACCTCGAACGTCCCATTGCAGATGATCATAACTTGACGATTTCCCTCGAGAGTGCTTGGTATTATGGTTTGAACGTCACTGCAAGACCTGATGCGGAAACGTTTCCTGCTCTCAGCACTATTAATGTAAGCCACTATACATCGTTCCAGATACTTTATACTGAAGACAATATGTGCATCAGTTCGAGTACAGCAACATCCGTCAATGGATTCGCAAGATGGGTATCGATTTTGGTTGGGATTTTGTCAGTCTCGACATGGTTGCCACCTTTTCGTCAGAAGCTGAGGATTACATTTCCAGGCTCCCGCACTCGTGCCCATCGGTGTCCATAAGCCTACCTACATTATCACGTTATCCGAATCTGCTAGGGTGGTAAAGTCACCCAACGAACCCAGGTTTCCTCGCACCAGTAGTGCGATTCTACTGGACGAGACCTCTATTGATATATACAAGGACGGTCAAAACGTTGTGGTTGCCAACGAATCTGCAAATTGGATCATCAACGTGACGTTTGGGATTCGCTCTGTTAATTCATACGCATCTCCGACTGTAACCCTATCCATTCCCGAGCTCGACATTAGCTCGCAGCCCCTCGCGCTGGACCAGATTCCGGTTGGAACGGAAGAGACAACCTATCGGAGTACAACATGGTCCATTCTAGATACTATCCCCGAGCGGTGGTATCCGTGGAATCTCGGCACACCCAAGTTGTATAACATGACGGTCACGCTGAACCCCCTGGGTTCGTCACAGGGACTGGAGCACGACGCGGAGAAAATCACACAGACGATCACTACTGGATTCCGTGTTTTCCAACCAAGGCAGGATCGTTACGACGAACAGGAGACGGCCACTCGTGCTTTCACGCCTGGAGACCAGTGGCATTTTAGAATTAATGGAAAGGTCAGCGCTGTCAGGTCCGGTCAGAACATGGTGAGCTTAATTCAATGATTCTACGCCCAAGCTCATCTGGCGGTGGTAGCTTCGACTTTGGGGAGGTGGTGTCTATCAGCCGTCGGACGCAGAAACAGACGGTGGCTTGTATGATTTATATTCGCTATGTGACGAACTTGGCATACTCCTGTGGTCCGAGCTCACGATCTCCGACTCTTCGTACCCCACTGATCCATGGTTCGTTGACTTGATCGACAGGGAGGTCCGACAGAATGTTCACAGAGTGAACCAACACCCGAGCAATGTGGTCTGGGTTGCTGGGAACGAACTGGAGCAGCTGCTCTATCCTGAACAACCGATGGCGAACTACACGCATTATCTCGACGAGGTGAGTAGACGATGTTGCGTTCATGATGTTGCTCAGTCTGTTTGCAGTTCCTTTATTTGTTTCAAGATCATTTGCATGATGTCATCCTCGCCGAAACCAGATCTGTGAGTGTACTGGCTGTTCCTTTCGGATCGACCTGACTGCATTGGGCACGCAGATACCCTACGTGGATTCATCTGTTACACAAGGTGTTCTCAGCATTGACCCATATATTTTGAGGTGGACAATGGAACACTGGGTCACCTTTATGGAAACGGAGGTATGATCTAATGCTCCGTGTTCTGACGGCTGACTTTTATCATGCTCTTTAGAATACTATAACTACGATGCAACACAGACTTTTAATTTGAGCGCGTAGCCCAAGACCCAGTGAGTCCACTACATTTTTAATGGATATTTGCGTCTCAATACGTCAACGCAGTTTCGCCGTTGAATTCGGGCAAGTTCCTTTTTTCAGGTTGGATCTGCATGTTTCGACGAATTCCTTGCAGTTTCCACTCGATGCCATCTTTCTATACGTGGAAAGACGTCCTCGAGAATGAAGCGGATTTTTCGTTCAACTCCAGCGTGGTCATGTCCCGCGATCACCATCCTCCGGCCGGTTGACTCCAGTGGCCGAACCCCAACGCACCCGAGGGACAATACCAGATGACCAGCGCGGTCGAGCTTTGGCTCCCCATGTCGACTCATCTTCCGTCTATGAGGGCGTGGGGTTGGCGACGATCCTCCCAGCGGGACATGACGCTTGTGATGTTTGGTTACTGATGAACCTGACTGCCAACGTTGAAAACCAGACGGTGACCCACGAATCCTACGTGAGTTGCTCGCTCACGAGATACGCCACGTTGACAGAGCGTCGCTGGAATAGTTCACGCCCATCTCGCTCGCCAAAGCTAATTTGGTCGACCCAGAGATCGACGTAAATGTAGGCGACGATTACACGTTCACGCTCTCGGTGCAGGGCGGCGTAGGGGTGTGGACGTGGCTCAATCACCCTTACGGTACGATAGGCCATTTTGTGGATACGATGGCAAGGAAGCGGCGAGCGGGTTTTACCTGATCCCTGGCATCCAACGCACAAGTGAGCGATGGCACGATCCCTTGTGCCACGTCGATCGAGCGACTGATCTTTTTTTTGCCTTGGCGGTGCGATTCATCCTCAATCTGGCCTTGTCTTCTGTGCGACATCCAGACCAGGCAGAATTCGTGTTGAGGAGCCTCTGGAACAATACCCATCTTTGAGGAGAGAACGCAGTGCACACGTGTACATGTACTATGTGCTGTGAGAAACGTTGTAATGGAAGGAATGATGATATGGCTCGAACGTACGGGCGGACACTAACTAGTAGTATGCTTCCTTGTGCCACTAGACCCTGCAATGCTTGTCGAAACTTTACGAGGTGTTGCCGTAGCCCAGCATTGAAAGTCCATGCGAGGCTCGCAAAGCCTTGCGGGGCCTTGCAATCCCTTGCAAGGTTTCGGACTTTTTGCTGTTGGTGTCGTCGGATCTGTTCAAGGAAGCTAAGGTCATCCAGAGTGATTTCCGTACATCGAAAAGTTCTGGCTTTAGAACTACGATGTCTTCATTATCACTCTCCCCCAGATCATGATCCGGGTGACGGGACAAAAGATCAGCTTTCAGGTGGATGCAGTCAGGTTGGTGATGGAAGATGAAATGGTAATTGGCAAGCTCTGAGAGCCAATGGGCCTGACGGCGATTAAGCTTTTGGGGCTGACGGAAATAGGCAAGATTTTGATGGTCAGTCCAGATCTCGAAGGCAACTGTAGATCCTATCAGATGGTGGTGCCATTCGGAGAGGGCAGTGATAGTGATAATGACTAACAGCTCACGGTCATAGGTTCGATAGTTATGTTCTGTTTCGGTAAGAGATTGGGAGAGAAAAGTAATTGGACGCCAAGTATTTTGCTGATACTGAGACAACACCGCTCCAATGGCGTGCCGAGAACTATCTGCTTCGACACAATAAGGATCTGAGTCGGTAGGAATGGGGAGAGCAGGTGGAGAGGTGATTGCATGCTTGAGAGCAAGGAAAGCAGAGTGTTGGTCCTTTGCCCAAAGCCACAGCGAGCCGATCGAGTGGCTTGGCGATATCGCTAAATCCCTCGACGAAACGGCAGTAAAAATAGAGAAAACCTAAGAAGGACTTCAATTTTCGCTTATTGGATGGAGTGACCTTGACCAGGTCCATTCGTACGGTATCTTGAGAGATAATACTAAAGTCCAGGGTATTCAATCTCCGTTAGTTCAGATTTGCATTTCTCGGGTTTACATAAGATAAAGGCGATGTGTACGAAGGAGCCTGAGGGCCGAGTTGGAGAATACGAGCAGTACTTTGATGGTGCTCCTGAAGCGTATGAGTGGAGGTGAGGATGTTGTCAAGGTAAACAAGGACTTTCCCCTTCCAGATGAGGTCATGGAAGATGTCGTTCATCATGTTTTGAAAGGTAGAGGATGAGTTAGTCATTCAGAAAGACAAGTGACGGTTGGCTCGTACTACAATCCAAGATTGGTGCGAAACGCAGCCTTCCACTCATCTCCCTCACAGATACGGACATTCAGAAACAAGAGGAATGGGATAGCGGTTCAATATCAATTCACCGGACCATAAATTGGTGTCTTCACTCCATCCTGGGCATAATTTTCTTCTGAGCCATTCATCCGGGTACACACGTGGATTTCATATATGATATCTACAATGTTACTAAACCTTGTTCATCTGTAATAAGATAAGCTCTAGGTTAAGTTTGATGATGTCCAGTTTGTTGGGCAGTGCACCAATCAGCAGTGATCTGATACGTTTACATTTGGCGTCTTGTAGTAACGCATCAACTTCTGATGACCCTACTACGTTTTTGCCCTATCCGTGGTTAGTTGTGCCAGCTGCTGCTTAGCTTCTGATCGCAACCGGATTCATTTGGACTTTTACGGCCCAATGACTCTAAAGGGGGTCAATGCAAGACCAGAAAGGATCGCACAGATCAAGTGAATTCGTTCAGGTTAGTACTGGTCATTGTTTTATTTTATACTTCCACAATCATGAAGACGGTGCCACAGATTCCGATGGCAGGAAACTTTTGATACACACTCAGGATTTATGAGTCGATGATCGTGAAGTCTCCCAAAGTAGCATATGCGAAGTTGTCATTGTAACAGCCTAACTTGAACAGATACGCATCGCCTAGTAGCACCTCAAGGCCTCACCTTTGAAGTTGACTCTGAGTCAGCAAAAACTACGTTTCAGTGTATCATATCACACACCGGCACAATGATAGTGTGCAAGACCAGGTTCAAGTTTACTATTTAAATGAATTGCACAAGTGATGTGCAACTAGTGTTGCTGTGGCTCTTGAGCCCCAGCAATCATACTATTATGTGCAACTTCAGCTCCAGTATCAGAGGCAGGGAACAGCTGTTCAGAACATGAAGGGATAGTGAATTGGTATGTTTGCCGAGTGCCCCAACTTAGAAAATCTTGTTTCAACCTGTGTTCACCCACCATCCTTTTCGAGCAGAGATCAAGAACTACTAGCAGTTATGTATGATGGTGAGGAAATAAAATATTGACAATTATTATGACAGAACTCTATTTCATATACCAGATCTCTTATAACTTGAGTGTCAGAATTTTCCTGCACACCTGAATCTCATCTTCTTCTAATTGCTACCAAGGTGACCAGGCCCAATGTCTGCTAGTCTACAGTTGGCAGTGACCAACCTTCAGCAGAATAACTACTTAACTGGTAGGATTCATCCTTAGTCTTGAAACACAAATATCACATTGTTCCAGTTGCACTCATTACTACTGTTGGATATGATTATAGTGAGCACTTGGAATAGTTTCTATACTACCACTTATAAGCTCTTAGTCCTTGCCTTGTCAAAGGAGGTATATTTTCACATTTCATTCACATGATTTATGGCTGATTTATTATCCATGAGATGGAATACATCTGGGTCAGTACTAAGTAGTTATTTGCCAAGATGGCAAAAGTTTCTGATAAATTATACTAGATGAACTCATGGACATGGGTGTCAACACTGTTCATTCTGGTATGCATCCAATATGTTTGCATGTTGATATCATCTCAGCAACATACTATAATAGGTTCGTTATGTTGGCCTCTACACCTTTGTGTGAGTCCATCCATTGTTATTCAAACACATAGTGATATTCCAAACCAATCATTAGCATTATAGCCCTTCGTATGTATTCATGGACTACAATATTAAAATGTAATCTAATTGAACCCCCTGCTTCAAGGTGGAAGCACCTTCCTACCTGGCCCAGCAAAGGTACTTCCTAGGATATTAGGGGCTACAGACATACTGACAAAATACTTGGAAATAGATGCATGTATTTGCATACTCTGATCTTTTAGAATCTAATCTAATTAACTTGTGCCTATCAAACAGATGTAAGAGTTTATTTTCACTAAATTTCATTTTTGTTTAATTGATTGATGCTTTAAGGTATTATATTGTCTGCCAGTACACAATGGTCTTTTATTTTCTTTCTTGGTGCAGCTGATTGTGAGTTATTGTGCAATAAACTTACCTCTCAATGACAATAGTAACTGCAGTTACAATGATGCTCCGTGTATGGGCAATGTATAATCAGTCAAGGCTGATTTTCATCATTCTCCTTGTGTTATTTTGTTTGGAAAACATTATGACTATTGTGTACCATATTTTCCTGAAGGTTTCCATAGGCCACAGTGCAAGTATGTCAGTATGTTGCCTAGTGTCACAGCACTACTAAGAACTTAATGGTACTGTATTACTGACTACACAGAATTTGTCACTCTCATTCCAGGCTTTTTCCACTGCATTGATGTCTTTCCTCATATCAGATTAGGAGTTTCTGCTGTCAGCTTGCGAATAACATATGCAGGAACATTGTGCATACTTGCAATTGTTCAATTTGTGCAGGAATCACTTCAACTATACCATGTGACAAAGAAACTGGAATTCAATCAGTACATGAGATTGCTGGCCAAACAGGGCATCATCTACTTTGTTGTGTGAGTCTGCACATCATGCTTTCTCATAATATATTCTTGTTTCATTTATTGTAATTTCTAGCATGTTTAACAATGCTGACAGTCATTACATTGCAGGATGGTGACATATTTTGTCTTGACCAATGTGGATCCCAGCCGAAGTCAAACAAGGTGGCAGATTATCTCAATTAGGATTCTGGAAACAGTTCCCATCTGTGTTCTACCACCTCAATTCATCATTAGCATACGGGAGATGTATGCATCTGATGTTCAAAGAGGACATGGGAATGGGATTGACAGTGGATTTGGTTTATCAACCCTGTCCAGTCACAATGCTGTTGGTTCAGCAGTTGTGTTTGCAGAGCTGGAGATTGGACCAAATGAAGAGACATCTATTCAGGAGATACCAAGGGAAAATGAAGCATCTCAGGCAGTATAGATACTACAGTAACCAGACCAGTGGATCTCACCAAAGAGCAGAATTCTCGTCAATTGTTGGTGGAACACGAATGTTTAACTGTTCCAATTGATGATGTTTCACTCCTCACCCCATCCGGAGAACGGAGTCCCGTTGATAGGGAGGGTGGACCTGCGGGAGTCGAGGACATTCCCTGTGACAGATTTCAACTGGTGCTGCGATTCCTGTGGTCCGATTTGGTCAATCCGGTTCTCGATGCCCTTGCATTTTTGGTGCGTGGTCTTATCTAAAGAGGTTGCTGATGAGGGCTTCTGACGAATGTCTTGTGTTCACAGACTCCTCCTTCTCAAAGGATGGTGAAGATGCCCCGTATCTTCTGGTGCCCGACGGGTCCATTTGCATTTTTGCCTATACATGCGGCTGGTATTTACGGTACATCTCCCGCGGGTCCAAAGCTTTCTGACTTTGCCATATCTTCCTACATACCGACACTAAATGCGCTTGCACCCTCAACGGGAAAAGCACTTCGCCACTCACCAAATATCTGCCTACTTACTGTTCCTCAGCCCCCAACTGATGGTCAGCCTCATCTATGGGGGGTGGATGGTGAGATCGATACCATCAAGGCACTATCCAACGAATCACCGTTTGTAACAACGGAAGAATCCGATGGTACGGTCGAAGACGTGACGCAGAAGATGGATTGCGCCGACTGGGTCCATTTCGCATGTCATGGCGTGCAAGATCCCGTCCACCCACTCGATAGCGGACTTTGTCTCGCGAACAATCGTCGCTTGAGACTCTCAGATATCATCAAATTGTCTCGTCGGCCAGGTGGGCTCGCCTTCCTCTCCGCTTGTCAAACTGCGAAGGGAGAGGAGACATTGTCTGAGGAATCGGTCCATCTTGCTGCTGGGATGCTTCTCGCTGGATATGATGGTGTGATTGCAACGATGTGGTCGATTATGGACAATGATGCGCCGAAAGTGACGAGGGACGTGTACAAGTGTCTGTTCAGGGATGGCAGGGTTCCAGACCCTATGGAGGCTGCGGAAGCACTACACCACGCAGTCGTGCGTTTGCGTGACGAGGACAAGGTGTCGTTCTCGTCTTGGGTTCCTTTTATTTATGTCGGTAGATGATATTCCCTTATTTTCTACGCTTCTTTCCTCTTCCTGGATTTATCGTAGGGCCTGTTTGGTACGAGTCTTCTGGTTATAATAATTTAATCACTCGCGCCTATATACTTTCCGATTTCGATTCTGTCCGATGTGAATCCCTACTATGATGTCTGTCCTATGGCAATTCGTCGAATGTTCTTATGGTATCATTAGAATAAACACTAGTCGCATTTATACATACGGTGCGTACAAGACTTCATCGAAACTTATAAATTACCTAGACCCTCCTCAGCTCGCTCGGCATAATTGGGTTTCGGGGCTGATAGTTCGCGTGGGTGTGCAAGAACACGACGACGCACCTCGACCCTCGAACGACTTGAACCGAATCATCGATCCATTGGATGTCCGTAGTTCTGGACGTCTTTCGTCTATGATCCAAGACCTGCTTAGCCGGTCAAAGACATGTAGCACCGACTCGAGATTCGAAAAAGAAAATCTCACCATCGATTATTGATTCTTTGATATAACTTACAAAACGAGAGCGCTTGATGAGCTATGACTCTCCGTCATGTCGATCCAGAGTTGCGTAAGGAAGTCGTCAGCCAGCCCAAATGGCCGCAAAGTTATTCCAGGTGTTGAGCTGATTCTGGATAGTGTCGTGCGGATAACACGACAGCCGCCGAAAAGATATTCTACGTGGTCCATCGCTTTTCCAAAAAAGTAAATAGTTTGGTCCTCAGGAGGCCTGAAATCCAAGGAGATCCTCGAAGATGCCTGCTTCAACCTCGACAACAGTAGCGCAGTGAGGCCGGGAAGGGGTATTTCCAACGTGTGGATCGGGTTATAGCCACTTTGCGTCAGTGATCAGAAAAGGAGGAAATGATGATCCATCTAGGTAGAAGCTGAGAGGGTCGCTCGATGCCAGGGAGTGATAAGGGTGGTCGCGGGTGCATTAGACGAATGTGGATCCAAGTATCTCATTGGAAGACGAGAGATGAGGGGAAGTTGTCTCATTGATTCGGGATTGGTGGGCGGTCGCCATGACGTGCTATATTGGTAGACCCAAACGAGCTGTAAGATCGGATAGCAAACTGGAAAAAAGTGCTGGGAAACCGACGGAACTGAGTCGTTACTCTGTACTGCTTGAGAGCGCACGCCCGCATAGACAACATGTGACGCACCACGTCGGCAGAATGAACAGCTTACCCCCTCCCAGTCTTTATCAAGGACTCTGTTAGCCCCCAGTCCGTTTCCCGTTATCCAAGTTTGCGCAATTCCGATCCAAACCGAGGTATATATTGTCGATAGTCACCTTGAAGGCCGTTGTCGATCAACTCGATGGTTTATCCTTGTTCCGACTATTCTTCAGCGAATGAGCACGTCGGCAGACTCGACACTATAAAGGCGTAAAAAGAACCGAGGAAAACTGGGAAGAAAAGGTAAAATATCATACGCACATTAAGTAAATGGAAATAGCCTGATGGACGGTGAGCTACGGTACATGTTAGTATAAGTAATGAACGAGTGCAGGTGAGTGCATACATTTGTCGAACGTAGTGAAACGACTGAGGGATCGACGAACTAAGGACCAACGTTGGGAATGAGATATTGTGAGGGGAAAGCTAGTTCAAACTTCGACAAGAGCAGACGCCACGACCAAGGTTGCGATAAAAGCCTGTGCAATGATGACGGATGGAAGCACACAAGGAAATTGTGAATCTTGGTGGCAGTACGCACCGACAAATTCGATCGACATTGGACATTCAAAAAGACACAAAGCATTGAAGAAAACGTTGCAGCCAAATTTCCTAACTCCTGGTTGTGCATTCGACAAGCAGCCCCGCTTGCTTGGTTATGTTGAATCGACAGACGTCGTATCTTCAACCGACGCTCTCACGCAGTTCCGCTTGAACGAGCCCACTCTGAGACATGACACCTCTACCTAGTCACTTCGCAGGTCTTTCCCATTTGCCATCTTCCCCTCTCCGTCGCACGCTCTGAGCCCGCCGCCAGCATGAGCCGCCTATTGTACAGCAACCCCACCGTGATCCCCATCGCCATCGTCCATGACCCCGCACACACCAACCCAATATGGCTCCACTCTCCCTCGCAGGGAATGTCCTCCATCCGTTTTTCAAGTGATACGGTGTCGTCTCGGAGGACACGATACAACTAGGAGTGATGACGAGCCAGGAGACTGTCTGACCAAGTTTGTTATTCTGCAGGTTGCCTTATCTTTATTCTTCTGATACTAAATGCTCACCCACTCTCTCTCACGTAGCACATCGTCTCTGGAGACCCCAGCGCAACCCCGAAACCTAATCTACTTTGACCTTGCCGAACACGCACCGGCGTTGTCACCTCTTCCGTCTCAGCAAGACCAACATAAGTTATAACGCTCAGGGTTAGTGAGTCTCCACATCTTCGTTACCATGTCTCATTCACAGAGTTTACGATCTCTTTCTCAGTGTTAGACGAAAATTTTCCTCGCCCGGCCTCGCACATTCGATTTCTACAAAGCCCCATCCGACTCTTTATCCGACGAAGATCATAGATGGTATAGGTCATGACCTACGATCGGCGGAGTGTCGCGTCCATCGGACGCCTTATCCGTCTACTCAGGATCTCACAAATCCCACAAACCCTGTTCCGTCCTTTGGCGTTGTGATGCCTGAAGTAGTATCGCGGCCGGTCTATCGTCTCGAAGGCTAGGTCTGATGCACGTGGATACATCTCGGATTTCGATCTTCCCCACAGGGTTTTCTTCTTTGTCAACTGGCCTGAATTCTGGAGTCGCT
>JBBPTK010000672.1:0-12381 GCA_038094135.1 Spongiforma cf. squarepantsii
TTCGTCTCTGCCAAATCCCAACCTGAACACGAAAGCTTCGACGGGAACTCCTTGGCTTCTTTCGGAAACACAACGCTCGATAAGTAGAAGTCGATTGTGGCTCGATTTATATGGAACAAAGGGAATAGATGTTCCTTCCACTGTTCCGATGACTTGATGTTGACCCCGCTTATCGTCTTCAGCGACGGAGGAATGGTGCTGCAGTCCTGAACCCAGAGCTCGTAGTCCACCGACGGATCTTCCTGTTTCAGCAAAATTTCGAACGAAAGTCTCAGCTGCTCTTCAGTGAGACCGCCATAGTAATACGATAGGCAGGTGAGAACGATAGCAATGTCTGGATGTCCAAATTCTGCTCTTTGCGCAGGCACGTCTTTCGCTCTGTATGGGACCGCAAGCATTGTACGCATTGGGGCGAGACCATAATCGACCCGCCACCTTCGCTCCCTGAAGGCAAACAAGAGGATACCGCAAGCCAAGAGACCACGCAAGTACAACAGTCCGGTCCACAAAGGCGTTTGCTGAGCATAGTCCCTCACACATTCGACTTTGTCCGGAGAAATACCTTCGCACGATATGAAGGTTTGGATTGCATCCCGAATGTCCGAACGGAGCTGCCCAAAATTGAAGTTCGGAAGGTGACCGTCCATCACATCTTGTGATACCCATGCAAGTAACGTTTGACCTGCCTCGGCGTGCAGAATACGAAGATGGGGGAATGATCCCGGCGGACCAGGCTGATATTCTACTCCTCTGGGGAAACATTCCGAGAGGGAAGACGCACGCTTGCCCACAAGGCCCAGAATCTGCTCGGTAGTAGTCCATCGTTCGGGGTAGCCCTCCATGTGTCGTTGAGTCCCCATGGTGTACACCAGCTGATACCGAACGTGCAAGATTTCGTCGCTCTCGTCCAAAATGTCGCGCGAATAGGAATGGAGCCACCTTTGCAGCTCTAGTAGCTGCCTTGCTATACCAGTATCTTCTAACTGCTTTTCTACGCTCAACAACTTGAGTGATAACACGTGCTCCGGTTGCACAACCAGGATCCCTCGCTGATCCATACACTCCGATAAAAGTTCGCGGAGGGCAGTTACTTTCTGGTTGTCCAGTGAAATTGAACGAGAGAAGGGGATGAAATAGAGCGGTCTGTTGACGAGTCCGCCAAGTCGGTCCACGAGAATACGAAACATCTGTACCGTCAACGCCTTTGGGACAATGACGCGAACGAGTTGACGGCCATCTGCAAGAACGGAGGCGACGATAGGGACGATCACGGAGGATTTTCCCTCACCCATATTGAGTTGCATGGCCGTATTTTCACTAGAGCATGGTGATATCATCTCACTCGCAACATCAGCCTGAACGCGGCGAACCAGCAAATTACTTTGTAACTGTGCAAGAAGTATTGTCGCGTCAGAAAGTATATGATGTAATGCCATAAACCCACCTGAATCAACAACCAATCTGGGTATGCCTCTGCGTTCCAACCATCGCATCCTTCGTTCTGGAGTTCTCTTTGAACCTCTTCACTGAGATTATCCAAATGTAGGCGAAGCAACCTTCGAGCACGTTGCAGCTCGAGTGCGGTTAGAGTGAACATTACCAGACAACGTCTCCACTCGTCAGAGAGTACGATTGATGAATTAGACGCAAGGGATCGGAATAAGGTATATGGCGTGGTACGTGGCCATAGGCCGGATTGTTCGAGAGCCTGTTCACTTTGGCTCCTTGGGCTGAGATGCTCCCAGAGAACGTCGAGGGCTTCCTTGTAACCGTCTCGGCATCGAGCATAGTACTCCAAGAGTTCGTCAGTTGTAGGTGGTCTTGTTTCCTCAGGAACGAGGGACATCAAGTCACCTCCTAAGAATTCCGCACTCTCGCGGAGGGCCGAGACATATTGACGTTGCATAGAATTCTCCGAGGTCGCTTCGACTAGAGCAATCAGCTGCTGCAGTCTTGCGAAAGCAGAGTAAGACTTTTCATCCCCGTCTTCACAGTTACGAGCACATGATAACTGACTCTGGTACACTGATGTAACCCTGGAAAGCAGCTGCTCAAGAAGAGAAGAGAACGTGCTCCGCAAGGAATGGAAAGAGCCTGGGAGTGGAATGACCTCAGACTGTCCATCACGCAGACTGCTTTGAATACGAACAAAGAACTCGTTGACATCTAGGTTGCGGAAGCAATGCTCGACCATAGCAATAAATCGTTGGCACAAGGGAATGTTGGACATGTTGGAGGGTGGTGCGTTTTCAGTGTCGGTAGTGTATCGAGGCAACTTGTCGGGCGCCCGTAATGAGGGTGCAGGTCTAGAAAAAAGCTGCTCGAGTATGGGAAACGAGCAAATAGAAGGGACGATGGTCGGCGACGGATGGAATGAATAGCGGTGGTCAGGAAGTGGAACGGACGGTGATTGTACGTTGCTTAGAATGCTTTGAACACGAACGAGGTGCTCTTTGAGACGCAAGTTGCGGAAGCAGCTGGAAAAGTGACTCTGCGCGTTAGAAGTGAAATTAGATACGTTGTACAAGTTGGAGTTGAGTGAGCACTGTGGAAGTATTTCATAAGGCCAAGCCCTCAGCAACTGGTTCGCGGTCGAATCTGAGTCCGAGTCCACTCTGTTGACATACATTCCGCGTTGACGTTGCCTTAATTCATAATAGCTTTCTCTGTATCCGGTAGATTCTAAACTTTCAGGACTGCTTTCAAGAGAGTAGGCACAATTGGAAACATATCTGCGCAGGGTTTCCCGAGAGGGAGCGTAACCATCCGAGAAATCATAGGAGTCGTACGATGGGGGATCTTCGAAATGGAACTGTGGGTGCAACGCAAAGGCCATGAATAAGGGGACGAGATCGCTGAGCTCTGGTGTAGCATACACCATTGCAGGCATCGAAAAAAGAAGCTGAAACCATTTCTTTTCGCCATCCATTCGTAATAGCTTGTATGCTTTGAGCCAAATTAGCGAAAAGTTAGGGTTCAACCAAGATCGGGAGTCGTAGCGGAGAGATAACGATGTGTCCCCGGACACGTTCCCCTTCCACGATTCGACCATTCTCAGTATATTCTTCGGCGTCGTGACATTGGCTATCCGATGGTAGACGATGGTTGCTGTGCTATAGGCGCGATGCTCCGCAGAGTTTTCTTGTACCATGTCTCTGGCAGGATACTTGACATCGATATTTGAATTAGGCTGCATAGGTGACTCGTATGGAAAAAGATCCGCCGCTCGTCGCGCGCTCCGCTTGAGCAGATGTTCATCCTGCGATGGAAATTTTTCGAACAAAGGGCTGGATTGCTCTTCATGGAACAATTTTACTTTCTCGTAGCGCTCCCGGATCGCGTTGGAAACGACATACAGATCAGGATGTTGAGAGGTCGCTGGAAGGTCATTCCATACTACTTGCTGCATACGCCTAAGATGCACGGGATACCAAGTACGTGCCGGACATATGGATGCAATCAAGCCAAGGAGCTCTGCATTCCGAGGGGTAAACCTAATAAAGGACCAGCAACCAGCAGAACGGAGGAGAGACAGCGCCTCTTCCGTACCCGACCTGCCAGTAAGTGGATCAACGCCACATCCGCTGGTCAAAGCATGCAGATAAGCACAGTACAGCTTGTTCGTTAGACTGACATTGCCAGTCAAGCAGCCCAAGTCGGTATCGATGTCGTAGATCTGGTACGTGACTTTCTGAAGGGTAGGGCCTTGAGTATTGATATCAACACGAACGTGATGACCGCGCTTTCCGAATGATATCCCCCCTTCTGGAATGAGAACACGTCGAGGGAAAAGGTCCACAGCATCTATGTTTTTCTTCTTGTGTCGAAGTACAAGCCGGTTGACCAAGCCGAACATGGTCCCGATCTCTTGGTTCTCGTCATAAACCATTCCACGCATGTTACGAGATTGGAGTTCTCCGTCTTCATCGACATAAAAGGACAAGCCATAGCGAGCTAACACAACGGACAACTGAGACGGTGAAAGCAGGTCAGGGTCGAAGGGAGATAGTACGCTGACAATGAGGTTCGCTGGGATATCGAATGGACTCAAGATCGCAGAGATCATTTTCCAGGATGGGCTCCGGATGTCTAGAAGGAACCCGTGGCCCTTCTTGTGCATGCGATACTGGCCAGGGGTACAATGCATCTTCCAGTTATCCTCTGACGTCTCCCAAAGAGTGGCGAGTGGGCGGACTTCCATAATTGAAGTAGAAAGGCACAACCAATGAACGTGTCCTTCGAGCAAGATAGAAGGCAAGTCGTCCCGCAACTTTCCTTGCGGGATGAGCTCCACAGTTCCGGACCCTTCGGAATCTAATTGTTTTGCTCGGATGATGAGATCTTCGTTTCTGAGAGCAAAGTGCACCTGAGGGTCCATTTGAGTTATCATACCTCGATCCACAGATTCAAAATGGCCCTCACCTGGTGCCCGGAGATCTCGCCCCTTGTCATATAAACCATCCCAGAGAGATCACTGGGAATGATGTCGAGCACTTGCTGCACACTCGATCAGTAACATGCATGCATTAGCCATAGCGAGACTTCTACGTACCTCTCCGAATATGAGGTTGTACACTGGGTGCTGTAAAATGTCATCGGGCAGCCTCCCAAGCGGTTTCCCGTTGACCAATAACGACCCATCGAGTAAGTTGAAATGCACCGATTGCGAACATTCCGTATCTGTTCTGCACGACAACCAGCGTGAATCAGGATTCTGTAATGGAGTCCACTTCGAACCCTGCCGGTACCCAGCCCAAAGCATGGCAACCGCACGGTTTATGCCACGGTCGTTCGGGTCAGCCTGGATGACGTCACGCAAAGAATGCTCGATCACCAACGAGAGCCGGCGATCTCTGTCGAGGAGTAGCTGTGAATATGGCGAGAGGGTAGAAACTGCGCTGGGCGTATGGTCGTGAATGAGTACAGCACAGCAGACAAGAACCTTGACATCTCCTGCAGAACGAAGGAGTTTTGGGATTGTAACGGGATCTACATCGAACGTGCTTCGACAAATGATGGCGGCGTCCCGCAAAAAGTCACGGAATTCGTCATCTCCAGGTGTCTTCGTGAGCTTGGCAGATAACTCTCGCACCCACACAAAGGCTTTACCACGCACGACCCGAAGAAGCTTGATCGCTTGAAGGGAGATAACAGGGTCAGGGTCGGATGCAAGGAGACGGCGGAGCAAGAAGGAAATGGTATCCATTGTTGCCGCCTCTAACCAGTTGGCTCCGACCTCTAGAACGAGGCTCTTGAGTTCCCCTAACAAAGCACGGCAGAAGGAGGGCTGCTGGAGTTCTTGATGCCACGCCCACACCGAATTGTTAAGGGGACCAACTTGAGAGACTGCTTGCGAAAAGAGCAAGTGAACCTCTTGATTCCGAAAGGTCAACGATCGACCTCGGAGCTCCCGAACGATGTTGAGCCATTGAAGTAGCCCGCCACTACGGAGATGTCCGAACGCCATATACTCGTGGATAGAAAGGTCCCTATGACAGTCAGCTTGTTTCGCCACGACTTCATTCGACGAGTGGCAGGTAGCATTGACATATTTTTGCAAACTGTGGTAGGGTCCAGGAGGAAGCTTGTACGTGCAATAATCTCTGATGTTGACGTCACAGTGGAGCAAGTCTGAAATAGCAATAGAAGCATGACTATCGTATGCATAAAAGGTCAGTCCATTATTCACGCAGACCCGTTCCTGCTCGGTAGGGAGGGACAACCGGCTATAATGAGTAACAGTGAATGGCTTTGTATCTGAAACAAGTGTGACGCGTGATCTTGGGTGCTGAACAAGGTGCTGCTTGAGACCGACAAACCCGCTAAGGAAGATATATGGGTGTCGTGGCTCGATAGGTGGGGTGCATAGGTCGACCAGGATATGACACGTAGCGGTGCGCCACATGTGAAAAGAGACCGGGCAATCCAGCTCGAATACTACAGCCTCTGCCCACAGCTGCTCCTTCGGCAACGGCCACTCGTGAATAGTTATCTCCATCCTCTGATATTCCCTTTGCAAGGAGCACTTGCTACAGCAATTGTCGTGGTTTTCACAACCATAGCGATCAATGCTATACTCATGATTGGCCCTAGCAGCTCGTTGCTGAAGATCAGTATGGCGAGCATTGCCTCTCTCGAGCTCAGAAAGTTTCTCACGAACTTGTTGGCGAGCAATGTCCTCGATCCGAGTCTTGAGACTTTGATGACGTGAGGATCCTCTGTAAAAGCGGATCGCAAAACTGTTGGGGGTAATTGTCTGGGAAAATACAGACCACTTGGACTGAGAGTGGCGACGAGAAAGGTATTCGTGAATGAGACGAAGTCGATGGATGCTAGTGTACTTGGAAAGGAGCAAACCCTCCAACAGAGTAGTGGGTATCTCTGGAGAATAGTCGGCAAGCATAGGAATGGCCTTGATAACTAACTTGTCAAGCGCGACCCAAAGTTCAATCGTGGTCAACAGCATGATCGACAAGAGCTCTGGATCATTTTTGTACGATTTCAGCGCACTAGTGGAGTACTCGTCTGCCAGGCGCTCGAGCTTCTCGCATGCCACGTCACAGTCTATGACCCGGTTGACCCAGCCACCAATGCCCTCCTCAATTGCCCGCTCAAAATCATAGAGTGCAACACGAGGTTCATGTCGATATGCTTCCAAAAAAAACACCCCATCAGAAGACAGAAAGTCGTTCAGGGTACCTCGGGGGCGATGATTGGGATTGGAGGGAGTGTAGGTAGGACTGGTACACTGATTAGCAAGAGAGTTACGAATGTAGTCTCCGCTATTCTGGAGTGACAACTGGATGTCCTGGACCAAGTCGAGCTGAGAGGGGGCCCAGACAGGTGACAGACACTCAACCGCCTGTACCTGTCTCCACCTCTTCTCAAGGATCGATCGGAGGGAGGCACATGTCTGATACACCGTGTGAGAAAGCCAGCTTGGAGCAGAAGAGCCGAGCTTCTACAAACGCCGACTAATTTTGGCAGACATGAATTGGAGAAGATCATTGGAGAGGTCTCGAGAAAACATCTCATTCGCAAGACGACACATAAAGAATAGCATGAATGGCTCGTAGATAACGTCCCCGAGTGAGGACCAGTTTAGCGACGTCTGGAGAGCAACTCTAATGACGACCCAGAGAGACGAGCGTCGCCATGGCAACTTCGAGTTGTTCCAGACGACATCATCGCCCACACGTTTGCTGATTCGAGTGACGAGGGCGGGATTGCCAAAGCTTCTCAGAATGCCGGTGAGTAGTTCGGTGATATAGCGGGGATGGGTAGTATCTCGTGTTTCTGTGACGGTGGTCTGCGCTTTGCGGCATGTGGCGGCAGCATCAAGGACATCCTTGCTCATACAGACAAGGAAGTTCGCGAATTCTGAGAGAAAATTTTCGTCATGAAACACGTGGTTGGGGACTTGGATGGCAGGCCCGGGATAGGAGCAGATGAGTCTTCCTTGCGCAGCGATGACGCTCTCGGCCTGCGGGGAAACCTCAAACGACTCTACAATGGTGGTATCCTTCTGCCGTCTAAACACGAACGCAGCATTCTGGGCTCGAATGAGAAGTACAAGTATGTCTAGATGTCATGAATTTCAATTTTCTATCGATCGATCGTTCGCTTACCTCCTGCGTCCATATTCCTGAGCTGGAAGACGATTTGGGATTTATCCAGGCTTTCGAATTGGAGAGTGGTCTGCAAATTGTCCAGCATTCGTAAAATTCTATGCCACTCTGGCAGATTGACTTGGCCGACATGAGCACAGAAGAGATAGGCAGCGGAAACGACGGCTGCACCCAGAGACCGGTCGTTGCAAACAGTATGATCATCCCCGTCGGGTAGCTGCAAAGGACAAAAGACGTGTGTGATGATATATTCTAGTGTAGCTGGATTGTGCTGATCGAGAGATTGGGACATTTGTATGCGGAGGATTTCGAAGTTCAGATGATGAGACGTTGAAGGAGAATGAATGGGGGCAGAATACATATGGCTGCGTCTTTTTAACCTATGGCGGAAAACCGTTCCTGAGGTCTAGCATGCTGATTTACCGATAGGAAAGTCGTGTCTAACTCGAGGCACCCTAATGAGGCCAGTCTCTGCAGTGCGTGGCACAGGAAATGACCCACGATGCTTTGAAATGAAATCAGAAAAGCAACGAATCGTGAAAGAGGTAATCGAGAACCTTGATTGAAGCTGTAGAGAATGCTTCGTATTTCAAGTTGGTGACCCATACTTCGCCTTGCTCGTGGAAAGAAGGAGAGCGGCGAAGTACAGAGAAGAAACATCTTGAAAAGGATAACGCTGAGTCATCACGGAGTGAAAGCCAGGTGATTTAGTCTGCTCGGAGTATTCCGAAATCAAAACTCAGTTTCTAAAACGGAACGTCTCGATTCGAAGACTTGTGGCGAATAATTCATTACTGTATTGTATCCCAGGCCCTTGCGTCCCTGATTTGGGGTCACTTCTGATGTTGTGTTTTGGAATTTTATATATCATCTCGCTACTGAATTCAGCATCCTTCTTTCTTTATCATGTCGTTCGATCTCTTGTCGACTTCAAATGTAAGAAGCCAGTCTTCATAACATCCCACAGGGTCTACAAAACAGAGCGGAACGTTCGCTGCACTGGTTTCAACTAGAGATGAACGCGCCCGCCCGAGATCCAGCCGAACCACCTGGCCTTGTCGCGGTACAGAATCACGCATATGTGTTACTGGGGATATTTGGGTATAACTATTCTTATCAGTACTTGATGTGACAATCGAACTCAAGATGACGATTTAGGTGGGAATACATCCATTCACTTCAGATTGAATACTCTGTCGTCTTCGGGCATTTACACTTTCGTTGGCCTCTGGCGAGTGGTCAACTTTCCAGCTGGATTATGTGACACTGACCATGGATGAAGGTCCCTTACATCGCTGGGCGAGCATGCCTCTTTATTTACCTGCTTCTGTTGTAAGTATCCGAGGACTGCGTTTAAAGCAGTAGACATATTCACCTCAATGGACAGTGCTATTGGAAGTGGCTTCCCAAGGGCATTTTTCGGTGTCCATGGCTGTCAATGTCAGTCTCGTTCATTTTTTTCTTTCGCCACCCAACTTAGCCTTTTTTGTCCACTTAGCCAGCCAACTGTTGGCAGCGGTACAATGCCACCTTCCTGTTTACGCCATTTTATCTAAGAAGTGGTGAATGATAGATATTTGGATACATTGTGCTTATATGTTCCTCGACGATCTTCGCAATTCGCACGTGAGTCCGGATAATGTCAACCGGACTGCAGTTGATCTGACACTGTACATTTTCCTGGGGCAGATGGGCGATCTGGAGAGAGTCTCGTTGGGTGCTCATTCTTCTATGTCTCCTCGCATTGGGACAATGTTGCACCACATTTGTGCTTGGTACGATTGCACGTATCTTCAGATTCTGTTATGACCACATCTTCCTTGTTTAGGGATTTGGATTATTAAATCAAACGTCGTCAAGGGTGTTTGCAAGGGCAATCCTGAACATACAAGACTGAACTCAGCAGCCCCGATATACAGTCAGTGTAGCATTACATCCGAGTTCATGGTGTCCATTTAAAACGTTCCAGCTACGTTTTACGACCTCATTGTATTTGTTTTGTCCGTTGTGGGACTGTCAAGACAGCGAGCCGAATCTCCGTTGAAGAAGCGCTTGCAAACGCAAGGTATTTGGTATCTCGCCGTCACAGAAATGGTTTCCATTCCACCAACTGTATGCTATTTTCCTTAGCATTGCGTGTCGTGTTTTCACCCTCAGTTGTTTACAAGATCTTTGCTATGCTCGGTGATACCTGTGAGATTAGCTATTTACAGCATCATTTATTTACTAATCGCGATGTAATTCAAGCTCTATACATCATATTTTTCGATTGTGGTAAGTCGATAGCTTGTGATATCTGTGCGAGTTCTGATTGCAGGTATGGTTTCTACATAGCTATCACAGCAAGGTATGGCATGTGTCGTGTTCCAGACTGCACGAATCATTGGCTGACCCTGATGGATTTTTAGCATGATTGTTTCATCTTGGTCGGTCCGATCGTTGCTGTATCCTGATATCACCGCCCCGGGTACGTATCAACAATATTAGATTCGATTCGTATTCGCTCATGCATGTGGGCAGCCACGACAGAAATCCTGACGTCGGCTCCAGGCGATCTGTCAATGACGACAACGTCTGATGGCGAATCCCATGGACGATCTCGTTCGGAACCCCACTGAATTTTTGATTCTATATTGTATGCTTTCCGTGATCCAGGATCTTGGATGTTCGTCGCATCTCAGTGTACTTGTAGTGGTAATTCTCTTTCGAGTTGTGGACATACTGTGTTAGCAGCAGGTAGCTCTGTAGTATCTCTCTCTAGTGTTTCTGTCGCAAGGATTACCTGGATTCTCGCTCTCCAGCCCCTCGTCGTCCAAAATATTTTGGGACCGATGTCTAACTCTTGCACTTGAATGGTGCAATAGCATAATACGTCTGTCTCACTCGCACACGTTAACCTCACTAATAACACCTTGATTAGGAGCCCCGACTCAATATTCGCTATCCATGATGCAATGGTAATCATTTCTCACTATTCTGTGCAAGTTTATAGCCATTGTTGGCAGTCCCATTGATGGCATCAGTCTATGTATACGTACCCCATGCGATATACAGAGAAGAACCCGTTCAGGATCAATACGGACCCGTACGACGACGGGTCAAGCGGGGTTAGTTCCCGTATTGGAATGATACATCAAGCAGTTCCGTTTGTCGTTGATAGTATGCGATACCATGCTCTGTGCCAATGAGTCTCAAGCTTCAAGTTTGATCGATCCTGTCCTTTTATAAGTGCCTAACATTGTGCATGTCAGTCGCACTGGTCGCGTTACTAGTTAGCGCCAAAATTAAACAATCTGGGCTTTTGTCGCGTGATTATACGAGTATTAGTAAAACGGCAATGGCCGAGACTCGAGGCGAGTGGCAGTGGCGGATTGGGCCAAGAAAACCTAATTTTCATTGGAACTCCGCCCAATATATATCTTTTAATTCCGATATTTGCGGGGTAGGGCCTCGCACTCAACAGAAACACACCGTCGGTACTAACCGCTGAGACATGCCGTCATTGTCTAGCCTTCAGGGAGATCGTTGAATGGTTGCTAAGGCGGCTGCTCCTATATACGAGCCACCGTTGCGATCAGCCCCACGCGGTTGATATAAATGTAAGCAAGGGCCATGCATGCTGCTCGCCGTTGGAAGCCCGGCACTTAATTCGGATATTCTTTTTCCATCGGTGTAGGTGTAGACACAAGCATTTTACGTATCGTTCATGACTTCCCTTTCTCTATCAAATTGACTAGCTAGCGGCAGGATTCTTTCTCAAGAAGCACCAACACCAGCGACGTCATCATATCGCAACGGTTCGTGGTTCAATTCAAGCTTCTACGTCCATGCGGATGTCCTCATTGTCGTCTGTTGCAAGTGTCTTTCGAATCGAACCGTCAGTCGATCAGATATAGAAAGAAGAGGTTCGATGACACCTACTACATCATCATCGTCATTGAAATCTCTTTCGGACAGGAGTTGTCCGTCGAGAATATAGCCCATGTGCGTGGATGGAAAGCACATCCCTTTCCTGCGAATGGCCATCAAATTCTTCAGTGTGGGTAGTGGCGTCTTCTGAAACGTTGAGATGCTCTGCAAGTGACTTAGTTTATGGTCCGATGCAATGAAGCTGTCACGACCAACCATGGCGTTTTCTTCATCTTCCAGGTCCCCGGGGTACACGCCAAGGAAGTGACATAACCGGATATATGTCTTGTAGTCCTTTAGGTAGAGTTGTCCTGAAAATACGTTCAACTGATCCAGAATGGGAAGGGGAATCCGATATCCCGCGGCTGGCTGGGGAATACTGTAAAGGCGGAGATCGTCGCACGGTGTCATGGACTTGGTGACTCGGGGGGTGTACAGGTGAAGGTGCACCTTTCTGCTCGACCGGATACATCGCATCAGGCGGTTTGCTTCATATGGGCTCAAAATAACAAGCACTTCCTTATCTACCAATGCCGTGGAAACAACCCAATTGACGGGGCGCAAGTACTTGTCCACCCCTTTAGATGAATGGACAGTCAATGCAAAGTCCCTCGTGGTCAATACGTCCGGACCCCAAGCATGTGCCTCATCGGTAGCAGCAGACGTCGCATCCAGCGTCTCGAAAGCGAGGCGAAATGCATCGCTATGTGTAGGGATGACTCCAGTCATTATAAACTTGACAAGATCTCGATGGAGGAAATGCTTCACTGGAAGCACCCTGGGGGGACGTTCCACCTGTCGCTCGCGTTCTGCTTCATGAATAACCTCTCGTTCCTGCTCTTCA
>JBBPTK010000673.1:0-12369 GCA_038094135.1 Spongiforma cf. squarepantsii
GTAGGACACTTGTCATCCCAGATTACTCTGGTATTGCTCGATTAGTTTCGATGTTTGAAGCTCTAAAACTTACTCTGTTTTGTAGGTAATCGGTTACTGTCGTCCCTCGGAAACATCGAGGCTACCCTATTAGCTGGGATCACCTTCGTTTCGTTCGTTACCGGTGCTGTACTCTATCTTACGTGTGACGCACGTAACCTGATTGGCCTTGCTGCACAACGGCTCATGCCTCGCATAAACTTCTGGGGCAATTCTGAAGTCTTTGCCGACATGTATGCTCACCGTTCAGCTCTTGTATGGGATCAACAGGTGCTCTGTCCCCCACGTACAAGGTCATTTGAGGTTGAGTGATGGTAATTGTTGTCTTATTGTTGAACTGACGAAGGAAGATGTCAATGTTTACTCCGCCACCCTATCATGTAGCATGATTCCGCAGTCGTCGTCGTCGCTTGTTGAAGGTCAAATTCCATGATCCGATTCTTTACAAAGAACTTCATCATGCCTTGGAAGTCGATTTGGATGTAATCGTTCCGTGTTTGCCTTGGACCTGTCTCTACATTCTAAACGAAATTGGACCAGTCTACCTATAATTCGATTCTACTGAACCATGAACGGGAGTTGGAGGACCGAAACCAAATCACGGAGCGTATGAAGCAACGATTGTCCAGGCATCCTCGCTGGGAGGATTACAATTACGAGTACTTCGATAACGTCCGGAACCAGTTTTATTGGTTCAGAGACGGCTCGACGTACAGCCAAAAATATATGACAGGAGATCGTACTTCTTTTTTCTCTCTTGTGCTCAAATCTTGGCTGAAACCAATCTCATGTAGGCGCGTGGTATCTGAACGATGAAGAAGTGGATTATCCGCCTGGTATGTAGGTTAGCCTTGTCTACATGATTCAACGGTATTGACATCGCGTGTGTTTCAAGTATTAAGTGCCTAGACGTTGGGCGGGTCGTGGATAAAATGTATTTGTTGAATTTTGGAAGGCCAGCTATGTACGATGTTACTTATGTCGATAAAACTTGGGAGAGGGCAATGACATCAGCCAATCTTATCAATCAAACTGAGTTTGAATTCAGCTCTCCGTGACAACTTTCCAATCAAGAGCTAGCGCGGAATACAGAGCCCCTCCCTGAGCGCTTCAAAGAGCCATGTGGATAAGACCCGGACCCTCTCTGTCTGACATCCACGATGTTCTCTTCACCGACGACGGGTAGGACATTTTCAAACCAGGACGCCCTCCCGAAGCTCCCAACTCCTCCTCCCGAAGACACATGCAAGGTCTGCAAGATGACGACGAGCACGCTGCAACCACCCGCGCCGTCAAGAATTTTCTCGAGGGAGACGGTCCTGTCCTCCAGGAACGTCTCAAGAAGTGGGCTGCAGGTCGAGCAAGGTGATCCGTCCTTCTCTTCTTGAAATAGCAACTGACGCTAAATCATTCTTCTCTTTTCGTGCAGTTATATTGAGGACTTTTGGTGAGAGTATCTCGAGTCTATTCCACAGACCTTTTTCTCACCGATTAATAGGTACGAAAGTTACTTGCCCCACAGCGACCCCGTCGTTCTCGCTCTCAACCCCTTCTTCGCACTCGAGTACGTCCGTTTCTTGAGATTTTGGTCCCTCTACTGATGTATCTTTCAGGGAATGATCCTACCCCAGATCGAGGATCCCAACTCCCTCGTGCAACCTCGCTCATTGTCTCTTCCCTCGGCTTCGTACATGACCTTCGTACTGGCCTACTCGATCCTGATAACGTCCATGGGCGTCTGCTCGATATGGACCAGTACACCCGACTGTTCGGAACAGCACGGATTCCGACTCAGGCAAGCATTTGCTTCGATCGTCTCGGAGGGATATTCATTTTAGCGATAGAGGGGATGCAAGATGGTCGTCAACGCGCCTGCTCACTACATCGTCGTTCTCAGACGAGGTCAAATTTGTGGGTTCCGTTCTCTTTGTCATCGGTGGTGGTGTTTTGAGACATTTGGTTACTCAGATTGGTTCGACGTCCTCGACGACGACAATTTGCCTCTTCTGACTAAGCGCGAAGTTCTTCGCAACCTACAGGTCATTGTGCAGGATGCAGACAAGACTCCAATCACAGAGGTTCGTCCCGTCCAAGTTCACCTACTGGGTCTATCTTGACGCAATGAAGGTTGCTCGTACCGCTATCGGAGTTCTCACCACGGAAAACCGAAAGACGTGGTCTCGGTTGCGACAAACGCTCTCGGAAGATCGAACAAACGCAGCATGTTTAAAAGTTATCGACGATGCATTGTTCGTCGTCTGTCTCGATGACGCCGCATCTGCTCGCGATAGTGTCGAGAACCAGAGAAACGCGAAAGGGGAATGTGGCGGCACTGTATTCCAACTTTTTGTGCGGAACGTATGATCTTCGGGAGGGCGTTCAAATCGGGACGTGCACCAACAGGTGGTATGATAAGGTGCCCATTCACGTATATTTATAATGTGTCTTTCTCATTCGTATATATGTTAATAGCTTCAGATTGTCGTCTGTGTAGACGGTTCCGCCGGCATCAATTTTGAGCATACGGGCGTCGATGGTCATACCGTTCTGCGGCACACGTCCAATCCGGAATTCTTACGTATTTTTGCTAATGCGACTCGTGATTAGATTTGCTGCCGATGTATTTAGAGACGGTCTCATGCTCCTGGCACGTTCCATCAATCCTTCAGCACCTACGCTCTTCCGTGCTCCGCTCTCCCCTCATGCGAGATCTTACAGACCTAAAGCTAACTCTACTGGAGCTACCCGAACCTCATGCGTCTTCTCCCTGGACAAGTATGATACAAGCCCCGCCAAACTGATTTGGACTCTTACGCCTCCGATTCGCGTTGGAATTCGATTCGCAGAGACGCGGCTCAGCGACCTGATTTGTCAGAACGACTGTCAGGCCTTGGAATTCAAAGGATACGGAAAGAATTTCATCGCTAGCCACAGGTTCAGCCCCGGACGCATTCGCTCAAATCGCATTCCAGGAAGCCTACTTTGGCCTTTACGGTACGTCATATTAGTTAGAGCGTCAACAAATCTGATCATGCCCTTAGGAAGGACAGAGTGCACATACAAGCCTGCAATGGCGAAGGCATTTTTGCACGGTCGGACAGAAGCCATCCGCACTGTCCAACCAGAGAGTGTAGAGTTCACGAAGGTATGGCACTTTCACTCGCTAGTGCTGTTCGTACATCTTACTCGTTGCAGACGTTTTTCTTGAAGCTTCAAACGAGGAAAAGATGGCTGGTCTACGAAGAGTGTGCGAACGCCACGTCGCCTTGACAAAAGAATGTAGTCAAGGCTTGGGCCAGGACAGTTAGTCTGACAGATGCGACACTGGTAGCTTCACGCTTACGCGCGAGCCAGACATCTCCTACGCTCTGTATTGCTTTTACCAACGTTCCCTGAACGGGAATCTCGATCCCCTTCCAGACGATCCTGTTCCGAGCACTGCGACGACTGGTCAGGCACCAGCTTTACCATCCATCTTTGCGGATCCTTGCTGGAATCTACTTGGTACATCCATTTTATCGACGTCCAATTGTGGAAACCCTGCACTTCGGCTTTTCGGATTTGGTCCTGTTGCTGCGGATAGGTATGGCATCGGTTACATCATGTGTGTATCATCCTACCAACTGCGCTACAGTATATCGAGTTGATCTTTGTGCAGCGTGGCGTCCTCGAAACACCTTCAGACAAGACGATACTTGGATACATTGCAATGTTACTTGTTGGAGGTCCAGCGCATCGTCGTCCAGTTGTATCTGTCAGCCAACGAGAGACTAGCGCCGTTCGTCGACCATTCTGGGGTTCTTTATGACTCCAAGACAGGGCGGCCTATCAACGGTCACAGCGGTTCGGACGACGATGCGAGCGACGAGTATGAAGATACGATGGGTGAGTCACCGAGGTGCCGAGATTTCTAAGCATATCAGCTCCTCAGCGTGGGATACAGCGGGGTATTCCTTCTTTGATAGCGGCGATATGGAGCTACTCGGAGGCCGCAAGAGGAGTCCATATGCGAACATAGGCAAGTCAGCTGCGTGGACCTAAAAATCATGCTGGACTGACTCTTATGTAACTAACTTTCTACCTACCACTGCCAGGCAGTGGGCGTAGATGACTTTGTCTCGTTCCTTACAACGCAAGCTTTTTTTCTCGTCACTTAAGTATGTCCTATATATGGGTAATTGTCGCAAACCCTACGCTGAACTTGCGTGTTTCGCCCATCAGTACCCAATCTCCCACTGTATGTGACCTTGCAAGTTGCAGCTTTTGTTTTTGTATACCCACGACGCTGATGTTCGCTGCCGCTTGCACACTGCCGCTTTACTAATGCGCGTCCTGGGTATACCGCCAAAGCCACCTTGACTGTCACATGGTGCGACAATGGTGATGAGAAAATTCAGCCTCCAAGAATCCACTCGAAGCTTGCGTTGACTGAAACCATTGTATCGTAAGTCGTACTCGTTCGGCCATAAGTTCAATCCTTGACATGAGCTCGACGTGCAGGCCCATTCTGCACCTTGCTTTGGATTCTCATCAGAAACGGCCGTTCTACGTAACAGCGGACTATCCTATCCTCACATCAATGGTACCCCAAACCGGTCTTCGCTTCCTGGGTTCAGGGTTACTGGACTTAACAAATGGCCCTACAAGGATGCCATGCAGTTCAGCCTTGGATAGATAGGTGACGTTCGCCGTAATCCACTTTGTGGCGAATGTTTCCCGTTTGATTTCTATATACCCACTGGCATAAGGAAAGCCGCAAAAAATGAAAATTAGAAAGTCCATTTCCAGTTTCGGGTAACGTTGTGCGCAGTTGCCTTAGCTGTTGACCATCCAACTAATTCGAGGCTAAAGTTCAACGCAGGTTGCCTATTGACGGCTGTGGCATGGTGGTAGCATTGCAGATTCGCAATTCAACGTCTGTTCCGTGACATCGAAGGCGGGTGGAGGGGGAAAGAGAGGCACGTGTACATACTACGATATGTTCCTTTTTGGTGCCCTGGGCGTTCTTGCTCTCTGCTACATATCATTGTGTAGCTCCAGAGCAAATACGGGGCCTCTCATCTATAAAAAGGACACGTGTATGGATGGACCGGGAAAGGCGCATTTCCGGGCGTGTTCATTTCATCGAGGACGATGGACCGATCATTGTAACTCAATCCACAGGTCAAGACGAATCGGTCCGATGGCTCAGTCGAGCCCTCTTTCCACTATTCCTTGGCACCAGGAGCAGGAAGTAGTACGAGGAACCCCTCACATGCGTGGCTCGCTTGCCAGGACGTCGATCGGATGAGTCACTCGGAGACGTGCAGTACATCGTTGAGAGAGACAGCCTTCCCGCGCAGCTTTCTCTCTCGACATTATGCGCATAACAAGATTTCGAGTTTGTCAACATTGGATGTCATGCACGCGGAGACAAGATGCGTGATTAGTCAGTGTACTATATAAAGTTTCTGTTCGAAACTTTGAATTTCTTCGTTCCACCATGTCAGCTCAAACTCTAGTACAGGAACGCAACCCGCTATATCTGCCCGAGCTGTTTGACATTATCTTGGACTGTATTGTTGGATCACCTCCAGATTATAATCAAGTCATTGTCCTTGGAAATAATGATACACTGCGTACTCTCGCGGCTTTGGCTCGAACATGCCGCGCATTCTCGGAGCTTTCCCTGAACCGTCTTTGGAGCACGCTTTACAGGCTCAAGCCACTTATCCAGCATTCCGCTACTGGAGCGAACCTGGTGAGTCAAACAATTATCTGGCTAAAAAAAACGCTGTCTGACACGAGCAGGATTCATCTTTAGCCAGGCAGGATATTGTCAATCGCCATTTCCACCGTATTCGAGAACTTGACGTCTATGACGTTGATCTAGATTTTATCCCTTGGTTACAATGCTTGACCTGTGAATCCACTGTGTTCCCTAACTTGAGCGTGCTCCGTTGGGAGAACCATATGCCCAGAGCTATTGATCACCTTTCCTACATCCAACTCTTCCTTGCTCCCAGCCTCGTCGAAATACACGTCATTTTAGACACAAATAACGATACATACATGGTACCATTTCTTGAAGCCTGCTCTTCTCGTTGTCCGGGCTTGAAGTCCATCGAACTTATCGTTGCAGAGCCATTGACAGTCTCGCACGCTTTCTCCAAGGTGGCCTGTGGATTTAAAAGACTAGAACATATTGGAAGCAACATTCCACTGGATAACGTTGCCTTGCGCCGTCTCTTCATATCCCCACAAATAACTCGACTCTCCCTTATCGTCACACACCTACAAGCACTACATGATACTTTGCTTCTCCCCTCGGACATTCCATTATCCGGGCTGAAGGAAATCTTCTTGGACTGTGCAGATATCGGACTCATAATTGGTCTTCTTCGTTCTCAGGGCCAAGGCGAGATGGTCAAAGCAGAGTTCATCCTGCAAAGTCGACCGACTCACGAGCTCACATTCTCCTTCCTGACCCTCCTTGCCTCCCATCCACGAAGATCTTCTCTACAGTGTCTTGCATTGGAAAGGCCTGATGTTATCGACACTCCTTTTTTTCAGCCGGATGAAGACGTTCTTCATAATATCTCTTATGACACGCTCCGACCCCTCAGTTTCTTCAACAACCTTCGTCGACTGACAATTGACCTTGAAAACTGCATTTTGCTCGATGATGAGCAATTGTCAGACTTGGCTGCTGGATGGCCTTTGCTTGAATCTCTGTCATTGAGATGCATGAACGGATGGTCAGAATCGCACGTAACTTTCGAAGGACTGCTATCTCTCGTTTTCGCTTGCCCGAATCTCGTTCATATTTCCCTATCTCTTGATGGAAGAGAGGTTCCAGCAGGCGAGGCGAGTAGGACTATCCGCAGAATGTTCCTTCATTTCCCCAGGTCACCCATTGACGATCCACGTCAAGTGGGAGAATTCCTGCTGAAACATTTTCCATTCACGCAGCCTCTTGCTGTAGATGATGGTGACCCGTACCAGGATGCGTGGTTTGACGTAGAGACATATTTGATCCAGAAGGTTTCATCCATTTGATTTGTGTACAGTCACTAGTACGTGGCAAATTTTTGGTTATCTCGTGACTCCAGCGTGTACGTCTGGTGGAGACAATCGAAGGACCAAGCACTTTGATCTGTCTTTTTCAAGCAGCAGACACAAAACTTGGCTTTGGAATCCCGCTTTGTATTAGTGGACTCAACGAGCCAGAAGGAAACAAGTGAACAACTTGAGAGCTAAGACTTTGGGCACCCTCGTTCATCCGTAGGAGTGGGACATCATACAAATCCAAACAATTTTGGACGATCACTAGTTTTTCGGAAGGTGACCTAAGTACTCTGATGACTTGTGCAACACAGAGTCACCCCCACAGAACTACTAGTACTACACATAGCTGCTTAGCAGTGATTCTCGTTGTCGGCGCCCAATATATATTACATCCAATATGCTACGCTTTGCTGAAAATCATTCGGCATCCGTACGGCATTGGCTTAGATCTGCAGGGCGGCGTAACCCACTATGTCTGCCCAGCTGTTTGATTCTAGACTTGTACCGTACACTGCAGGCGCAATCAGTCATTATCAGCATTAGGATCCACGTGATATTCTTCGTCGCCGATGCCGCATCACAGACTCACAGTGAGCAGGACATTTTAAAATAAGACCGATGCACGAACTCTTTCCACATGAACTTGTATCTGTGCTCGCCAAAACTCAAGTTGTATTGTGACCGAGACTACACACTTTGTCATCTTCAGATGGACCCAACTGTTGTCACGGATAGTCATGCAGATGGTCCATGGAGGATCATCAATCACTATATTGGCGATAGCGGAGATGTATACCGTTCTGTTTGGACAATTAGTATGTCTTTCTTAGAAGGCGTATACAACGACCGTCTATGTACAGAAATGATGCATCTTTTCCAGAACAACCACCATTCCAAACTGTGTCATCTGTGGGTGCTCAGAAACTGTGATGTGCGTGTGCGGAGGTTAGTCAACCGACGATAATCACCTAACAGCCCCTTCAACAACCTCCACGATATCCCCCCTTAAGATGGAACCGACTGGGAGTCCATGTCCTATACTCCTCCGGCGAAGTTCTTCAGAGGAGCATTAATACCATGAAGACAATGACAATCATTCAAGGCCAGTACCTGGTCCAGAAACATCTGGTCGTTGCAGATCATTTCAATACCACATGGAAAACTCATCGAAAATGTCATACCATCAGGTTCGACACCTCCCGGGACTGGTCCATCTGGGCTGGCCTGCGCCACATTATCACGAGAAACGATATTGACTGCAGTGGGTGGCAAAGCTGCAGCAGAAACAGCAGAAAAGAAGGCAATGAGCGACAATGCGAAGCGCATGGTGATTTGGTATGGAATGAAAAGTGATGGGTATAAAGTGGGAGATCCAACGAAGAGCTATAGCTGATGAGCTCTTACCTTAGATGCTCAGTGTTTTTCAGACACCGAGTCACACTATTGTCGTACGGTAGTCATCGCCGAACCGAAGTAACGATTATATTTATATTGCGGCGTTCGAGTTTCTTTGTCCAACACCTTCTTTTCATTAGATGAGGACAATTGTCATCTGTCCGACTGCGTTGTATAAAAACATGTTATCTCGCTGTGAATGCGATATCATGGTCAGTTATTTGAAACATTCGACCATCTAAATAATGGAAGGTGGAAAGTCATTTGGTCTGAATCGCACGATAAATCACGTACATCAGAGTTCTTCCGAGGTTGAATGCAAACACAAGCGAGAGTCGTAATGTGGGAGACCTACTAGAAGTTTCGAATCAATAAACGTTTAAATGATCAAAGTGCCACCTTTCGGTTCATGATCTGCTTCCATGAAGTTAAGATTCCAAAGAATATCGAAGAATCATTGATACCAACTGATCGGTCATGATCATAATGTGGCTCATCGTCTCGGGCGAGTCGAACTCTGCGGGCGGAACTGGTCCACGAGCGCTCTTGGGGCAAGTTCCCGTGCACATTGAGGCTTCCTCAGGGAACCAAGGTTCGTTGCCGCTTCCAGCACTTAATAATTGATCGAAAGTGTCGGACAAAGTAATTCACGCCGCAATATAAACATAATCGTTACTTCGGTGATGTATGTACGACGACATTGTAACTCGCATCACTGAAAACACTTTTTTTTTATAAGGGTTTATAAACCCCTTATAAAGGTCACAATGGTCACAATCTAATGCAATCCGGCATCGGTCCTGATAAGGCTCTAAGAGGCCTTATATGGCTGAGAGCCCCTGCCAATTTACGACCAAAACTCCCACGTGAAATGCTTATGGCAATAGCGCCAAGATTGCCATGCCTTGCGCAACCAGGGAGCCACGACCCGAAGTCACGACGACCATAAGTTTGCACACTATGTCTCTGTTAAAACATTTCACTGTAATTTGTCAAATTTGGTAATTTATTGACTGCTGTACAAAGAATCCATCAAATTTTGTCCATGCACCATGTGTATATTACAGACAAAATAGGATCCTACAGCCGGCACCATATTCTGACTGAGCCACGGGTGCCGCCCATGAGCTGATTCCCATCACCATGCTAAGTTGTATGAGCTTGTTCAGTAGCAATCAGACAATCTTCGATGCTGCAATGAGGTTCAGATGGGTGCTTGATCTCAACCCCTGCATAAAAGGACTGAAGTGAGGACTGAAAAAGCGGCTGTTCGGATGTGACATTACAGCATAATTGATGGCCATGTGCAATAGACATCGATGTCTTTGTGTTAGCAAGTCAAGTTGCATATTTTGTTGGATGACGCACTCACAGACATCAGATGACTCTTGCTATCATGTACTAGGGTGGTCTTCATGCCCGATGGTCACTGAGTTTATGATAAGTTACTATAGGGCAGTATGGTGACAGTGACAGTGACAATGTCGACGGAGGAGCAGGTGCAGTATTATTCCACATTTGTTTTTCTCTCCATTGGCATGACGATGTTCAATTCGATGAATTTGCTATATAACATAGTAGTACAGAAAGTTACTGCGATTACAAGGCACTGTCTCATTCGAACTACTTCCTGGATTGTGCCACTGACATTGACTTGCCATGCAATGGAAGATATTCATCAACGTTCTGAGAACCAAATATGGTTCTGTGACATTGTTAGTAGTTCGTCAGTTGTAAAGACTGAAAGACAGCACACACCTGTTCCACCATAGTAAGAGGTTGTCGACAGCAGTTTTCTGTCCTGGAGAACCCCTATCCTCAAAGTAGTCGACAATCTGAAAGTAAAAATCTTCATGGTTGAACCACTCGTCGCTAAGCGTCCATTGAGAGCAACTCGACAAAGCAAAACGAAGCTAAGAGTGTTGAACATAAGTAAGTCGGAGGTAGATGTGAGTATTAAAACCTACCTGAGTAGCGACATAGGCAATTGCTCGTGGCTGCACTGACCTCATACGAATGATCAATGCCACACATCCTTTGGGCTTACAACATTGAATTCTTGTGGCTTTGGGCCGTACATTATTGTTAGCGTCCACCTCAAGTTCTGCGGACGATGGTGAGGTAAAGATACACCGAAATGCCTCAATTCGAGACTGTAAGACAATGCTGAGAAATACATATGTCGGAAAATATACTTACCTTGACCAGAAGTTCACCTCTGAAAAGACCCTTGCTAGGATCAGCCGAATCATATTTACCTTCGGGATATACGAAGGTCGGCCAGCTCAATGTGGTGACCCGAAAAGATGGGTCACCTGTCTGGACAGCTTCACGCACTCTGTCAACAGATCACTGAGTAGAGATGCATTGATATAGCTAAGACTTACGCATCATTGGCCCAATCATAGTCCACTGGGCAAAGCAAGCGACCAGTGACTGGATTATTGAACCCTCTGGAGGTTTTGTCGCTCTCTTGCAATGGTTGCCAGTCAGCTGGAAGATCATGGCGGGCATTTAGCCATTTGACGACGGCGCCTTTCAGCACATTGGTGTCGTCAGCCCTTGCACTGTCGGCACCAAATTGTACCTATAAAACAATCATATTCAGTGGTATCAGTATACAATGAGAAATCACGTCGTTCTCACCTCTCTAATGGTAATGATCACGTCTAAGTGTTCTGCTTCTCCTGCAAGTATCTTGTAGAGGGTGGGACAGCAATTCACAAGCTTCTTGTAAGCTTCATAAGAGCGTTGTTGCCTACGTGCAATGAACATGCCTTGAGTGTCAGAGTTGGGTTATCAAGGCTGGGAAGAGAGTGGTACTTACTCTGGTGTGATGGGAAGATCTTCTGGCAAGTACGACTGTGCGAGTAGTATCTGACGTCGGTCATTCTCGGCTATCAAATCGGTGACGGGCTCGAAGATAGTAACCAGTCGCCGTATAGCACGCCCCTCACGAGCAAGAGAATTAATGCTACATTCAAAGACATCAATACGTGTCTGATTTTCGCAATAAAGCTTACGGTTTTTTGACCAATTTGTTTCTGAGATGGTCGTTCTCTATCTCAAGAAAGGCCACACGGTGTTTCAGGCACGCGTGTGATTCACTTCCATCCGTCGATGGCTCATGAGAATCAGCGGAGTTGGTTGCTGGTCCAGAGGAGAGTGCAGCGGCATTGTGCTGTAGACGAATGGCAGCCTGAGGGAAAGATGGCATGGTGACTTGATTCAAATGGTGCACCTAAGTGTGGAGTGTGGGGTTGGAGCGAAGGCAATCACAATTTCTCTGACAGATATATATGTATGCACGTAGATCTCCGTGTCACCTCTTCATAAGGTTCTTCAGATTAATGAGATGCAACTGGTTTAGTCTGGAAGTGGGGAACTCAGGCTCAGAGGCGATCATAGTTCAAACAACGGGCGGATCTGTAACTCTAGATCTAGATCATCTTCGAGTCAGGCTGATGCTATCTTCTCACTGAAATACTAATAATTTGAATAAGAGTGTTAGCAAGAATATTTCAGACTCGTAGGCAAGAGCACGGGTTTGGGTAACCCGTGCGCGTCAGGGTTCAAGTACAGCATGGGTCAGGGTATGGGTAACCAAATTTGGACCCCCTTATCAACCCGTTTACAGACTCGCCCCTGAACTAGCAGGGCAAGACGACGACGACATCACATTGTCGCGATGATGACGATGGTGATCTCACCACAACGAGACGATGACATCATCACCATCGTGTTCGTTGTGGGGCGAGGGCGAGGGTGAGAGCTTAGGGTAGAGGCGGGAGACGCCGAGAGGAGGAAGGGAGAGGGAGACCCTGTCTTGGGTGAGACGACGATGATGACGACGACATGGTCGCATTATTGCGATGATGTCGTCGTGGT
>JBBPTK010000674.1:0-12359 GCA_038094135.1 Spongiforma cf. squarepantsii
GGAGCTCATTCTGGAATAGTACTTACTACGCATACTGTGAGTAGAGGGGTTGATCGCTCCGCTGACAAATATTGACATGGTTGCACAGCTTGTGGTACCACAGATGTCGAGTGAGTATAATCCAAATTATTTCCGTAAGCGATGGGATATGGAAATTTCAACAGGACATGTCTAGGGACGTATAACACGAACCAGTCTTCCTTGACTGACGTGGCTGTGAACAATGCGGAACGGTCCTGGTCCTGGATCGTCTGTAACCAGCTCGGGTTTTACCAAGTTGGTCCCCCAGAGGGTCAACCCACCATCGTCAGCCGTATTCTGCAGCCCATTTATGACGAGGTACGTTTTTTGCTTCTCGTTCGGTGCCTCAATACCGCAGCGCACCATTCGATTCCTGTATGACATTCTGACAGAGGCAATGTGTCAACATGTTCCCGGAAGCGTTCTCTTCACCCCCCACACCGTCTGTTAATAAGGTGAACGCCATGTACGACGGATGGAACGTCAGTGAAAATAGGCTTTTCTTTGCCAACGGTCTTCGTTCGTATTCCCGTCCTTGTGTCATCCCTCGCTCACTTGTGTGCCTATATAGATGATCCTTGGCTAGCGGCTACCGTTTCTGCGGACGGACTGAATAAGCCCAATACGACCACCCAGCCCATCTACAAAGGAAACGGGTATCATTGTTCGGATCTTTTCACTGAAAATGGTCTCGTCGACGAGTCAATCTTGTTGGTTCAGAAGGCGGGCCTTGAGTACATGAAGAAGTGGCTTGCATAATTTTTTTTAGGGGGATGAGGGTAGACACGAGCTGCTGTAGGTGGAATCACTGGATGGTCTTAATTCTGATTATACCCGTTGACATAAGTATGCTACATTCCCTAGTTAGACAGCTAGCTTACCTTCTTTAGTATTTCATTCCCACCCATCGGTCCTTCCTTCTTTCTCATTTAGTTCGTCGCATCCAGTCGTTTCACAATACGTTCGTCTGAGTTATGCACTCACTTACGCTCGTTCATTACTTATGCTAACGTGTACCGTAGCTCACCGTTCATTAGGTACACAATACGGTCGTTTTACTGCGTTCGACTGAAGCTCACTACTCGTTAACTAGCCATCCGCACACAACTATGACGAAATTGTCGCACCGTCGCTCGTCGTTCCCTTGTTGCATCTCCTAGCTTGTGGCGCCCTAGCACTTCCCCCACAATGCGCAACAACGACTCCGCGATTAGCACGTCATCACTCGCCGTTTACCCCGCACCTGCCCACCCTGCCATGCCAGACAACGACGGCGTGCGGACATCGTCATCACCCTCACACCCTGCACACACCGCGACACGATGAATCATTGCGTCGTCGTTCGTTCTGTCATGCGCACGCCCTTGGCAAAGTCCACGATGACGCAACAATGCATCGGGCCGTTCGTTCTCGCACCCACACCCTACGATCCACGCCCCCAACATGCCCCCACAACCGTTCACGACGACGTGAGCAAGTCGACGCGATTTGCTCGCGTCGTCGTTTTTGGTGGTTAGTGCGTTGTTGGCATTTCACGCACTCGCACGCTCGCCCTCGTGCCACGACGCTGTCATCGTGGCACAGCGACGACGTGTCGTTCGTTCTCACATCCACATCCCACGGTCCACGCCCCAAGCATGTCCCAACAATCATTCACGACGACGACGAGAGCAAGTCGGTGCAATTCGCTCGCGTCGTCATCGTTTTTGGTGGTTACTGGATCATTGGCATTTCACGCACCCGCACATTCACCCTCGCACCACGGCACACAACGACGACGCGGTTGGCGCGTGCGCTCGCCCTCGCACCGGCACCACACATGACAATGTGCCAACTGCGCTGTTGTCGTCATCGCCATCGTCATCACGCCCTCCCATCCTCGACCTCGCACGCCGGCCATGCCACAATGGGACGATAGGAGCAAGTCGACGCGATTTACTCGCTCGTCGCCGTCGTTCGCCAGCTACACACTGCCCCAGGGCTTCAGGGCTTAGCACGGCCTGGCCAGCTTCAAAAAACCTCAGGCGGGGCCGGCACAACGCTAGGCCGCAGCGACGACGAGCTTGACTCCAACACAGTTACACAGCTTCATCCTCTACCCAACGTATGCATACTCAAAGTCCCTTCCACTCACGTCAACCCGACTTATTAAGAGCGGTCTGAATATTATTGCAGAAACCATCACGGATCTCTACAAATCCCATCCAGTATATCTGCTTATATGATGTAGTTTTACATGTACTATGTTTATCAGCGACGATTCTCCCCATATTCCTACTTTTCCTTACCTCTTTGCTATCAACTCTATTTGCTTGACAATCTGCGATCGAAAATAACATGTACTTATTCATTGATCACGCGCACGTTACACCTTGCTAAACAAGGTTTCTGCCGGCAAACGCGCGGCGCTCACCAAGTGTAGAAAAATACTGTTTACTTCTAGGGGCAAATTTTACCACCTTGGCACCCCGTGTTGCCACACAGCCACAATCGTCCAGCTGAACAGTCTTGCCCCCTCCCACAGTGTAAGTACTCGTGCGACGTGCTCCCGCTGCCCTCGTATTCTCCCCCACACGCACGCTTCATGGATGGGTAGCCCATAGGCAAGTTTCCTCTCTCTTTTCTTTTCTTTTTTGATAGTGAGATGGCGGCAACGACACACGGCATGCCCTCACCTTCACCCTCACTAGCGCCTTCACCTGCTCCCTCAGCTGCGCCCTCGCCTAAGTCGCCTTCGCCTGGCCCACGCCCTCGTCTCACCCTCGTCTCTCCTTGCACGCGCCCTCGCCCTCGCCCTCGCCCACTCGCACCTTCACCCGCACCCTCATCTCGTCACCTCGACTCACCCTCACCGCCCTCCCCTCGCCTTGCCCTCGTCTCCCTCTGCCTTTCCTGCCCTCACCTCACCTCACCCCTCGCCCGCCCCTGCCACGCCTCTCGCCCACTTCGCCTCTTCCCTTTCTCTCGCCTCACCTGTCCTTGCCATGTCTATCCCCTCGCCTCTCGTCTTGCCCTCCCTCTCACCTTGCCTGTCCCTGTCCCGCCCCTGTCATGCCTCTTCGATATGGATTGGATGGATGGAATGGATGGCGAAGGTAATAGATAGATACAAATGTAGCATATGAATAAATGATACGGTTTTTAGGTTACTACCATACGGAAACATCCCGACAAGCGAACTGAGTTCACATGGTATGGTACTCACGAAGTGTCTGCAACTTGCAGGTCTACTACATCACTGCCTTGCAGTGACTGTTCTTCATATAAATGCTTGGTTGTCTATCCAGCTCATCCTCCTGCACATCCAATCCCCGGAGTTTGGCGAGATGGCACTCGCCATCCTACTACTATTACTGCTCTCTATCTGTGTTGCAGATGCAGCGATTCCAAACACTATGCTTCACAGGAAACCTGTTGTCCCCTGGATAACCATCCCTGAACGCCCGGTCTTCAGCCCGAATGGGACGGTTCTGCCCCCACTCACGACTGTATATTACTTTGACCAGTTGATCGACCACGATAATCCCGGTCTCGGCACGTTCAAGCAACGATACTGGGCAAACTGGGAATTCTATGAGCCAAGTTGCTTCATTTCTTCTCGTCTCAAGTAGATATCTTATGAATGAAAATATTTTAGGTGGTCCTATCATCTTATGGGCGCCAGCGGAAGTCAACGCTGAAGGTGTGTTACGAAAGCCACTCTCGTTCATGTCGTCATCATTCCAGTTGCCTTTCAGGGTATGAAGGCTATCTGACCAACCAGTCGATCGTGGGCCAGATTGCCCAGCAGCAGCACGGTGCTGCATTGCTCATCGAACATCGTTTCTTTGGGTACTCTAACCCCTATGGCAACCTGACATCACAGAGCCTTAAGCTCTTGACCATCGAACAAATAATCGAAGACCTGGTCTACTTTGCGCAAAATGTTCATCTCCCCATACCTGGAGGTGACAATGTCAAGCCAAATACCACGGCATGGGTCTTGGCTGGTGGAAGTTACTCTGGTGAGCACCAAGAGCGCTCGCGATCGTTGAAGCACTAAACAGAACATGTTGGATAGGTGCACTTGTCAGTTGGACCATGGTAAGGTGAGTATTCTTGATGACCATCATAGTAATATCGATGATTCACGTTTTGGATAGCAACCCCGATATTTTCCGTGCAGGGTATGCTTCATCGGCTGTCGTGGAAGCAATAACGTGCGCATTCACTTTGTGTCTTTCCATGATGGAATCATCACCTCATACTTGTAGCGACTACTACGAGTACTTCACCCTTATCCGTGAATATATGCCACAGAACTGTTCTTCTGACGTTCAAGCTGTCATTGCATATCTGGATCAGATGTATGCTGACAACAACACAGATGCCATCCAAGCTCTACAGGATGCTTTCGGACTCGGAAATCTCTCGCATGTAGATGATTTTGCTTCTGCTTGTACGCCCATGTTTTTTCAAGTTTGGGAACCATTGAAACAGGAGAATAATTTATTACAGTGCAATACAATTTGGCCGATTGGCAATCATTGCAACCCTATCTTGGGTCTGGACAAATGTTCTTCGAGTTCTGTGATGCGCTTGAAGTAAAGGATGGTGTTAACGCGCCTCCAACTGGCTGGGGCCTCGAAAACGCCATCTACTCTTGGGGATCATTCTGGAATAGTACTTACTATGCAGATGGTGAGTGGACATTAAAAGGGGTTGATCTCTCTGCTGACAAATATGGATGTGATCGCACAGTTTGCGGTGCCGCAGATGTCGAGTGAGTATAATCCAGATTATTTCCGTAAGCGACGGGATATGGAAATTTCAAAAGGACGTGTCTAGGGACGTATAACACGAATCGGTCTTACTGGACTAACGTGACTGTGAACAATGTGGATCGGTCCTGGTCCTGGATTGCTTGTAACCAGCTCGGGCTTTACTACCAAGCTAGCCCCCCAGAGGGTCAACCCACCATCGTCAGCCGTATTCTGCAGCCCATTTATAACGAGGTACGTTTCTTGCTTTTCGTTCGGTGCTTCAATACCGCCGCGCACCATTCGATTCCCGTGTGACATTCTAACAGAGGCAATGTGTCAACATGTTCCCGGAAGCGTTCTCTTCACCCCCCACACCGTCTGTTAGTAAGGTGAACGCCATGTACGACGGATGGAACGTCAGTGAACATAGAATCTTCTTTGCCAACGGTCTTCGTTCGTATTCCCGTCCTTGTGTCATCCCTCGCTCACTCGTGTCTATATAGTTGATCCTTGGCGAGATGCTACCGTTTCTGCGGACGGACTGAATAAGTCCAATACGACCACCCAGCCCATCTACGAAGGAAACGGAATTCATTGTTCTGATCTGCTGACTGAAAATGGTCTCGTCGACGAGTCAATCCGGCTCGTTCAGATGGCAGGCCTTGAGTACATGAAGAAGTGGCTTTCATAATTTTTTGGGGGGTAGGGATAGAAACAAGCTACTGTAGGTGGAATCACTGGATGATCCTAATTCTGATTATACCGTACCCTTTGTGTGAGCGGCAACGGAGGATTGCATAATTTGAATTGACTTGCTAGAAATAGAGTTGTCGACGAGATGGTCTATGTTTATTAGAATACATGCCAAGAAGTGGCTCAAATGAATATGGCTTTTTATTTTGACTTCTGTGACTGCATTGCACAAGGCGGGTATCACACTCTGCACAAAGGTAATAGCGATGATACTTCCCGTGCAGGACAGCCTGCGCGAAGGGAGTTCATAGTTTGATTCAGGATAGTCCTTTCTGCGTTGGCTGCATGATTCGAATGAAAAATCTGATTGCGGAGAGGTTCCTCGTTAACAGCTTTTCATTCAAATACATCAAACATTGGGAATCCGCCTGGGAACGGTCACACCAGCGAGACAGTCTGGTGACCAAACTAAAGATTACGAAGGATGATGGTTTTGTCTGTTCCCTTATCAAATTGGTTATCACTCAAATCCAAATAATGAGCGCTCATTCACGATCACCTGGCACATTACCCTGCCTTCACCGTTCGGTACGACCACCTACTCATCCTCATTAACTCCTCGAGGATTCACGTTAGGCCAACTTGTCCCTCGCAGGAAACGCTCGGTATCGTGACAGCATGTCGCTTCCTCGAAATGCGACGTTATCTTCCAGGTCCAAACCTCTTACAACCCCTCTGACAACTTTGTTTGCGCCATAACCAAAAGCAACACTTTTTACAAGAATCCGCTTGGCACTCTTTGGACACCAGAGTCTGGCATGCCCGAGTATGTGTCCATAGGCATCCAATGGCGTACATCGTCACCACGAATACGAACAACTTGAAGAGCATCTTGGTCGCTCTCCGAGGCGCATACTGTCGCACTGGTACCAGTTCTAAACGAGCTTTCAGTCCGTCCGTGCAGAGGGAAAGAACGAGGTCACAGACCCAGACGATGTGTCGAACGAAAGATGTGTGGAATCACTGGGACAATCCCGCATGACGTTATACCTCGGTATGATCACACATACGATCACATTCTTCTTTCGACCACATGGTTATGATGTCTCTACGAGTTAACTCGTGCGAGTTCTATAACGAATGGTTGGAATCTGAACTCACCATTGGCTTACTTAGCAGTTTTTTGTTCGCACCCTTAGAACCCTAGCTGGAATGATCGCTTTTTACATGTAGCTAGGCAAAATGGTCGAACGTTTGAATCCCTTATATACTATAACCCATTCGGTTGACGGAATCATTGTCAGCTCGACGTTAGGATCACATGAACAAGGAAATATACATGGTATCTCCCAGCGCCAACACCAGCCATTTTGCTGCTAGCTTGTAATGTTCAAGGATGGCTCACATATGAGATAACACGATCTTGGAAGCTGTGTGAACAATCGATATCGTGACCATGTGTATGCAAAGACTTGTGACTTTGTCAGAGCTTACTGGCATAGGAATTGGTTGATGGGTTACACAACACCCGTTCCGTTTCCGCTCAACGCCTCGCTCAGGTCGTTGCAAAAATGATACATGTATCCCTCTCCTCCGATTGAGTCATCGTAATGCGCCGCAAGTTCATCCACCACCGTCATCAAGTATGGCACATCCACGTCCCCGATCACGCCCACCTCGTTAGGGTACCACTGTTTCCCCTCGTCGACGGCCCATCTCCAACGCTGTTGGTGTTCCCGTTCATATCAGTATTCGGTAATCCGGTCAGATGACGCACGAGATATCGCACGAGCTCCTTGTCGCTCGGCATCACTTGCTTCCAGGCCTTCTTGTCACTCGCACAAAAAATGCGGAGCGAATCAAGCGCATAGGAACCGACGCCGGGGTAACGCGATCTAAGTACAGCCGGGGTCATCCCCTCCGCAGACAAGAGGGTAACCAAAGGTGCGCCCGAGCAACCTGGGGCCCATCCATCCTCAAGGAATCGCTCGGAGATATCTTTGAGCCAATCTGCCCGTTTGTTATAAAGCCCGAGCGGTCTGAGGAGTTCGACGAGTTCATCTTGCTGAGCTGAAATGTTTGAAATCAGCACCACTCTGCGATTCGGGCAAAAGAGATGTGCAAACGAACCGTGCATCATATCCAGGGGTGTCGGCCAGCGGGATACAAGTTTGCAAAAGACAGGAATGGCTGCCTTTCCAGTGGTGACGTTCAGCAGTCGGACGGCGATGAGGACTTTCCATGGATCATCTTGCACGCTTTCTGTTTGTCCATACACGACAAGGGTGTTTGTTGGTGACTTGAAACAGCGCAGTAGATGAAGCTACACACCCTGTATAAGAATTGGTTTCAGCCGTCTCAACATGACCATAAGATCGTCAAATAGCCCCTGGCTGTAACACGTCATTTCTGGTGGCTTGTCAAACAAATCATCAACATCCCCTCAAAATTTGAAAAATCACCACATACCGGAAGAGCAGCAGTAAACATCGGGGAAGGAGGTGGTGTCAAAATGGGACATTTCTGTCGAACAGAATGCGGGGTATTTGATATATGGGTGAAGTACTTGGACGTCTTTAATGTGATGCCCAGTTCGGGACTAAAGAGCTCATCATGCTCCGAAAGGTGTGTAGAGTGAGAGCTGTTGTCGTGTACTACGCCGTCGTCTGAAGGACTGACAGGTGGAGAGGGGTAGTGTGAACATATCGATTCACGAGCGCTGTCGGGGAGACATTGGGAGGCTCGGACCGACCTCGGACCGATCACACGACCCCGTGACCAGGGATTCCTGACGATCTCCACTGCATCCAGCACAGCATGGCGAGACCGGCGACGAGTGGGTTCCGTAGTAGAAAACTGGGGTGAATATGGGTCCCAGTCGCAACCTGCAAAACGCCGTGTAACGGATGCATTGCATACCATGGGAAAGCTCTCCCGAATCGGAGTACTGAGGGGCACCGTGTTCCTACCCTCTTTGCATTTTCGCTTCGTTGATACTAACTGAGGGGCGTACCCTTCCGGTTCGCCCAATGGGGTACGTTCTGGATGCAAAACATGGCAGACGGACCGAGGCCGGGAGCGTGATGTAAACAGTGTAGGTAATGCGTCGTCGTCGCTGAGAGACATTTGATCTCGCGCTGCCTCTTCATGCTCTTGGTATCCAGAACTCTCCGGAGTGTAAGCAAACGCATGCATCCATTTAACCGGGGAGACCGTGGTGGTAGAGACTTGCGAAGCAGTGCGACTTGGGGTAGTGCAAGGACTCGAGGTGTTCATGTTGAAATCAGCAGCGAATTGAATTGAATTGCATTCATGAAGCAAGAGAGAAGAGATTTCGTAATGTAAAATTCGTGAGAGGCTTCCTGTAACTTACGTAACTCAGCAAACCTGAACCGGCTCCCTCAGCTTGATCATGGCCTCAGGATTAATACGTTCTCGCACGTATGAAATAGCGCGAATCCTTATTCTACTATTTTACACGTACGAGAACGTATAAAGTGATAAAATCACACATACAAGAATCATTACAGTGCGACCACGACTCCACTGGTGCATAGGCTACACTGCAGCGTGCCAAGGATTTCTTGCATGCTGGAGCAAATGAAGTCTTTCATGTCTTCAACTTGTGACTTGATAATTAACGGGACGAATAGTTCGAAAGGACCTGTCGACATTCTTGAGATGTGAACGCAGTTCCTGTCAGACTGTTTCAAGAAAATCATGCTTTGATGTGAATGCTGCCGATTTCTGATGTCACTGATCTGTGTTTGGATTTGCAAGTCACCTCGTGAGCTTGGGTCTTGCGGATGTATAACACCATTGATGCTTCTTCTTATAGTATATACATATACTCGCCAATGCTCGGTTATCTATTCGACCCTCCTCTTGCAGATCCAACACCAGGCATTCGAAGAGATGGTACTCATCATCCTACTAGCAGCGTTACTTCCAATCTGTGTTGTGGATGCAGCGATTCGAAATGCCATGCTACGCGGGAAACCCGGTATCCCTAAGATTTCCATCCCAGAACGCTCGGTCACGGGCCCGAACGGGACAGTCTTACCTCCACTCTCGACCATATACTACTTTAATCAACTAATTGACCACAACAGTACCAGTCTTGGCACATTCAAGCAACGGTACTGGACAAATTGGGAATTCTATAAACAAGGTTACTTCCTCTCCTCTCATTGAAGATGGATATCTTACGGATGAGACACATCAAGGCGGCCCCATTGTGTTCATGACCCCAGGGGAGGTCAATGCTGAAGGTATGTTTTTAATGATGCGCTATCACTATGCAAGCATCTTGTTGCTTTTCAGGGTATACTGGTTATCTGACCAACGATACTATCAACGGCCAGATCGCACAACAACAACATGGGGCTACAGTGATAATGGAACATCGATTTTTTGGGTTATCTAATCCTTACGATAACTTGACATCACAGAGTCTTGAGTTGCTGACGATCGAGCAAGCTATCGAGGACCTGGTCTACTTTGCGCAGAATGTTGATCTCCCCATGCCTGGGGGTGATAATGTGAAGCCCAACGCTACGCGGTGGATTTTGGTCGGTGGAAGTTATTCTGGTGAGCAGGACGCGTATTTGTAATCACATGGATAACGAAGCAGAATGCTGGATAGGTGCACTGGTCAGTTGGACGATGGAGAAGTAAGTATCTTTTACAATAGAAGTGTCGATGGTTCACACTTTTGACCAGTCGAGCGGGGGTCTTCCATGCTGGGTATGCATCCTCGGCTGTCGTAGAAGCCATAATGTGCGTATTCGGTGTGTTCACCAAATCGAATTTAGATCGTTTCATACTATTGTAGCGATTACTACGGCTACTTTACGCCCATCCGGGAAAACATGCCACAGAACTGTTCTTCTGATGTCGCAGCTGTCATTTCACACCTGGATCAAGCATGTGCGCAGAATAATACGAATGCCATCCAAAATCTGAAAGAGGCGTTTGGACTTGGAGCACTGTCGCATCTCGATGATTTTGCTGCCACACGTACGTCCTTGGTATGCCTTCCTGGCAGAGCGAGATTGAACGAATGATCAACAAATTGCAGTACTAATCAACTTGTTTGATTGGCAATTGCTGCAGGCCGATTCCGGGCCTGGCTCGATGTTTTTCCGGTTTTGCGATGCACTCGAAGTCAAGGGTAATGTCAGCGCGCCTGCAACTGGTTGGGGAGTCGAGCATGCGATTCAGGCGTGGGGGTCGTTCTGGAATGACACCTATTATGAGCACAGTACGTCGTTTTTTCCTGGGGTCGGTTGATCTGAACAGTGCCGGAGTTGTTGACTCGATCGTATACAGTTTGCGGCACCGTTGACGTCGAGTGAGTGTCCTTAATCAGTCAAAACGTGTTTAGATTGGATTGTTTTATCCCCATGGCAGGACGTGCCTAGGGTCATATGATGTGAACCAGTCGTATTGGACAGACTTGAGCGTAAATAATACCAGCCGCTCGTGGTTCTGGCTGGTCTGCAACGAAGTCGGGTTTTACCAAGTCAGTCCTCCAAAAGGTCAACCTACCATCGTCAGCCGTGTTTTAAAGCCTATTTATGACGAAGTACGTTTGTTTTTCTCACTTCGACGCGTTCGAGATTACGTCACGTTGTCTAACTTTCGTGCGACATCCGACTACTATCAGAGACAATGCGTCAACATGTTCCCGGACAAGTTTTCTTCACCGCCCTTGCCAGCTGCTGCAGCGACAAACAAAATGTACGCGGGCGGATGGAACATCAACGTAGATAGGCTCTTCTTGTCCAACGGTCATCGTACGCTCTTCGTCTTTGTGCCCTGCACGTGAAGTGAGCTCACTGCATGATTGCACCCATATGTGTAGAGGATCCTTGGCGCGAGGCGACAGTTTCTGCAGAGAACCTGAACAAGACCAACACGACTGCACAACCTATCTACGAGAGCAACGGGTTCCATTGTTCGGATTTGTCTACGGCGAACGGCGCTGCAGACGAAACAGTTCTTGCCGTTCAGAGGGCGGGTCTCGAGTACATGAAGACGTGGCTCGCGTGACGCTGTTGGGTGAGGGCGCATTTATGCGGATGGTAGCATTGGATGACATGAATTATATCTATATTTTATTTATGTGGTGATAATGGCACTTTGGACGTACACTCTGCAGAAGACACCAAATAGTATGAGGGACGGAAATGCAGTGTATCTGATTTGACATAGTCCCTGTTCCAGCTGTGGTTGCTGCGTGACGAAACTCAGAGTAGGACAATGGATTCTGGTCGGCGGTCTCAGCAGGGAACTTGACAACTGTACTTGCATTGAAAAGCTATGCATCAAGAATCAAGATCATTATTATTATGGCTGCAATCAAACAAGTCCACTTCGTAACAAAAAAAATAATGTAATGCTGATACATGTAGACCAGTTTTGGTGCGTTTTTGGCGTTCGCTTGTGGAGCCTCTTACACCGAATGCAGAGGCTCTTTCTTGACTACCTGAGTAAAGATGTCGAAGGCTGCGGCAGGTTTGTATGCAGGCTGAGGACGTATCATTCAGTCTCAAACGGAATCTTTGGATCTATGCGGCATACCAGCGTGTGACCTGCGCCATAGACCCGACTGAAGTTTCGAGTGGCGTCAGCGAAAACGACGACCAAACGTCAAAGGGACGTACGCAAAGGAGAAGTTGCCCACATTGACGACAGAGGCAATAGACGTGCCGTGGAGGGTGATGTTGGTGAGTGGTGTGTCCCACAGCGTCTGGTTACCGTACCAGTCCATGGAGAGCACACAAGTGTAAGCCTGTGAGGACAGAATTAATAAATAATTTAAAACTCGAACGTGGAGACGTGCGCCAAGCCAGTTACAGCTATCGCAGTGGAACTGATCAGTAGGGAGAATACGTGACA
>JBBPTK010000675.1:0-12353 GCA_038094135.1 Spongiforma cf. squarepantsii
GGAGCTCATTCTGGAATAGTACTTACTACGCATACTGTGAGTAGAGGGGTTGATCGCTCCGCTGACAAATATTGACATGGTTGCACAGCTTGTGGTACCACAGATGTCGAGTGAGTATAATCCAAATCATTTCCGTAAGCGACGGGATATGGAAATTTCAACAGGACATGTCTAGGGACGTATAACACGAATCAGTCTTCCTTGACTGACGTGGCTGTGAACAATGCGGAACGGTCCTGGTCCTGGATTGTCTGTAACCAGCTCGGGTTTTACCAAGTTGGTCCCCCAGAGGGTCAACCCACCATCGTCAGCCGTATTCTGCAGCCCATTTACGACGAGGTACGTTTTTTGCTTCTCGTTCGGTGCCTCAATACCGCAGCGCACCATTCGATTCCTGTATGACATTTTGACAGAGGCAATGTGTCAACATGTTCCCGGAAGCGTTCTCTTCACCCCCCACGCCGTCTGTTAGTAAGGTGAACGCCATGTACGACGGATGGAACGTCAGTGAAAATAGACTTTTCTTTGCCAACGGTCTTCGTTCGTATTCCCGTCCTTGTGTCATCCATCGCTCACTTGTGTGCCTATATAGATGATCCTTGGCTAGCGGCTACCGTTTCTGCGGACGGACTGAATAAGCCCAATACGACCACCCAGCCCATCTACAAAGGAAACGGGTATCATTGTTCGGATCTTTTCACTGAAAATGGTCTTGTCGACGAGTCAATCTTGTTGGTTCAGAAGGCGGGCCTTGAGTACATGAAGAAGTGGCTTGCATAATTTTTTTAGAGGAATGAGGGTAGAAACGAGCTGCTGTAGTGGATTACTGGATGATCCTAATTCTGATTATACCCGTTGACATATGCTACATTCCCCAGTTAGACAACTAGCTTACCTTCTTTAGTATTTCATTCCCACCCATCGGTCCTTCCTTCTTTTTCATTTAGTTCGTCACATCCAGTCGTTTCACTACGTTCGTCTGAGTTATGCACTCACTTACACTCGTTCATTACTTATGCTAACGTGTACCGTAGCTCACCGTTCATTAGGTACACAATACAGTCGTTTTACTGCGTTCGACTGAAGCTCACTACTCGTTAACTAGCCATCCACACACGATTACGCTCGTCGTTCCCTTGTCACATCTCCCCGCTTGTGGCACCCTGGCACTTCCCCCACGACTCCGCGATTAGCACGCCATCACTCGCCGTTTACCCCGCACCTGCCCACCCTGCCATGCCACACAACGACGGCTTGCGGGCGTCGTCATCACCCTCACACCCTGCACACACCGCGACATGATGAACCATTGTGTCGTCGTTCGTTCTGTCATGCGCACGCCCTTGGCAATGTCCACGATGACACCACAATGCATCGGACCGTTCGATCCACGCCCCTAACATGCCCCCACAACCGTTCACGACGACGTGAGCAAGTCGACGCGATTCGCTCGCGTCGTCGTTTTTGGTGGTTAGTGCATTGTTGGCATTTCACGCACTCGCACGCTCACCCTTGCACTACGACGCTGTCATCGTGGCACAGCGACGACGTGTCGTTCGTTCTCGCACCCACATCCTACGGTCCATGCCCCAAGCATGTCCCCACAACCATTCACGACGACGACGAGAGCAAGTCGGTGCAATTCGCTCCCGTCGTCGTCGTTTTTGGCGGTTAGTGGATCGTTGGCATTTCACGCACCCGCACATTCACCCCTGCATCACGGCATACAACGACAACGCGGTTGGCGCGTGCGCTCGCCCTCGCACTGGCACCACACATGACAATGTGCCAACTGCGCTGTTGTCGTCATCGCCATCGTCATCACGCCCTCCCGTCCTCGACCTCGTACGCCGGCCATGCCACAATGGGACAATAGGAGCAAGTCGACGCGATTTACTCGCTCGTCGCCGTCGTTCGCCCGCCACACACTGCCCCAGGGCTTCAGGGCTTAGCATGGCCTGGCCGGCTTCAAAAAGCCTCAGGCGGGGCCGGCACAACGCTAGGCCGCAGCAACGACGAGCTTGACTCCAACACAGTTACACAGCTTCATCCTCTACCCAACGTATGCATACTCAAAGTCCCTTCCACTCACGTCAACCCGACTTATTAAGAGCGGTCTGAATATTATTGCATAAACCATCTCGGATCTCTACAAATCCTACCCCCATCCAGTATATCTGCTTATATGATGTAGTTTTACATGTACTATGTTTATCAACGACGATTCTCCCCATATACCTACTTTTCCTTACCTCTTTGCTATCAACTCTATTTGCTTGACAATCTGCGACTGAAAATAACATGTACTTATTCATTGTATGCGTGCGTTACACCTTGCTAAACAAGGTTTCTGCCGGCAAACCCGTGGCGCTCACCAAATGTAGAAAAATCAGAGTAATCGGAAGCTACACTACTGTTTACTTCTAACCGTGTTGCCACACAGCCACAATTGTCCAGCTGAACAGTAAACGAGGTAATTGCTTCCCTTAGCCCTGTAAGTACTCGTGCGACGTGCTCCCGCTGCCCTCGTATTCTCCCCCACACGCACGTTTCATGGATGGGTAGCCCATAGGCAAGTTTCCTCTCTCTTTTCTTTTCTTGTGAGATGGCGGCAACGGCACACGGCATGCCCTCACCTTCACCCTCACTAGTGCCTTCACCTGCTCCCTCAGCTGCGCCCTCGCCTAAGTCGCCTTCGCCTGGCCCACACCCTCGTCTCTCCTTGCATGCGCCCTCGCCCTCGCCCTCGCCCTCACTCACTCGCACCTTCACCCGCACCCTCATCTCGTCACCTCGACTCACCCTCATCGCCCTCGCCTCGCCTTGCCCTCGTCTCCCTGCGCCTTTCCTGCCCTCACCTCACCTCACCCCTCGCTCGCTCACCCCTCGCCCGCCCCTGCCACGCCTCAGGCTCTCGTCCACTTCGCCTCTTCCCTTACTCGCTCTCGCCTCACCTGCCCTTGCCATGTCTATCCCCTCACCTCTCGTCTTGCTCTCCCTCTCACCTTGCCTGTCCCTGTCCCGCCCCAGTCATGCCTCTTCGATATGGATTGGATGGATGGAATGGATGGCGAAGGTAATAGATAGATACAAGTGTAGCATAAGAATAAATGATATGGTTTTTAGGTTACTACCATACGGAAACATCCCGACAAGCGAACTGAGTTCACATGGTATGGTACTCAAGTGTCTGCAACTTGCAGGTCTACTACATCACTGCCTTGCAGTGACTGTTCTTCATATAAATGCTTGGTTGTCTATCCAGCTTGTCCTCCTGCACATCCAATCCCCGGAGTTTGGCGAGATGGCACTCACCATCTTACTACTATTACTGTTCTCCATCTGTGTTGCAAATGCAGCGATTCCAAACGCTATGCTTCACAGGAAACCTGTTGTCCCCCGGATAACCATCCCTGAACGCCCGGTCTTCAGCCCGAATGGGACGGTTCTGCCCCCACTCACGACTATATATTACTTTGACCAGTTGATTGACCACGATAATCCCAGTCTCGGAACGTTCAAGCAACGATACTGGGCAAACTGGGAATTCTATGAGCCAAGTTGCTTCATTTCTTCTCGTCTCAAGTAGATATCTTATGAATGAAAAATTTTTAGGTGGTCCCATCATCTTATGGGCGCCAGCGGAAGTCAACGCTGAAGGTATGTTGCTAAAGCCACTCTCGTTCATGTCGTCATCATTCTAGTTGCCTTTCAGGGTATGAAGGCTATCTGACCAACCAGTCGATCGTGGGCCAGATTGCCCAGCAGCAGCACGGTGCTGCATTGCTCATCGAACATCGTTTCTTTGGGTACTCTAACCCCTATGACAACCTGACATCACAGAGCCTTAAGCTCTTGACCATCGAACAAACAATCGAAGACCTGGTCTACTTTGCACAGAATGTCCATCTTCCCATACCTGGAGGTGACAATGTCAAGCCAAACACCACGTCATGGGTCTTGGCTGGTGGAAGTTACTCTGGTGAGCACCAAGAGCGCTTGCAATCGTCGAAACACTAAACAGAACATGTTGGATAGGTGCACTTGTCAGTTGGGCCATGGTAAGGTGAGTATTCTTGATGACCATCATAGCAATATCGATGATTCACGTTTTGGATAGCAACCCAGATATTTTCCGTGCAGGGTATGCTTCATCGGCTGTCGTGGAAGCGATAACGTGCGCATTCGCTTTGTGTCTTTTCATGATGGAATAATCACCTCATACTTGTAGCGACTACTACGAGTACTTCACCCTCATCCGTGAATATATGCCACAGAACTGTTCTTCTGACGTTCAAGCTGTCATTGCATACCTGGATCAGATGTATGCTGACAACAACACAGATGCCATCCAAGCTCTAAAAGATGCTTTCGGACTCGGAAATCTCTCGCATGTGGATGATTTTCCTTCTGCTTGTACGCCCGTGTTTTTTTCAAGTTTGGGAACCATTGAAACAGGAGAATAATTTATTACAGTGCAATACAATTTGGCCGATTAGCAATCATTGCAGCCCTATCTTGGGTCTGGACAAATGTTCTTCGAGTTCTGTGATGCGCTTGAAGTAAAGGATGGTGTTAACGCGCCTCCGACTGGCTGGGGCCTCGAAAACGCCATCTACTCTTGGGGATCATTCTGGAAGAGTACTTACTATGCAAACGGTGAGTGGACACTAAAAGGGGTTGATCGCTCCGCTGAGAAATATGGATGTGATCGCACAGTTTGCGGTACCGCAGATGTCGAGTGAGTATAATCCAGATTATTTCCGTAAGCGGCAGGATATGGAAATTTCAAAAGGACGTGTCTAGGGACGTATAACACGAGTCGGTCTTACTGGACTAACGTGACTGTGAACAATGTGGATCGATCCTGGTCCTGGATTGCTTGTAACCAGCTCGGGTTATACTACCAAGTTGGTCCCCCAGAGGGTCAACCCACCATCGTCAGCCGTATTCTGCAGCCCATTTATAACGAGGTACGTTTCTTGCTTCTCGTTCGGTGCCCCAATACCGCCGTACATCATTCGATTCCCGTGTGACATTCTGACAGAGGCAATGTGTCAACATGTTCCCGGAAGCGTTCTCTTCACCCCCCACACCGTCTGTTAGTAAGGTGAACGCCATGTACGACGGATGGAACGTCAGTGAACATAGAATCTTCTTTGCCAACGGTCTTCGTTCGTATTCCCGTCCTTGTGTCATCCCTCGCTCACCTGTGTCTATATAGTTGATCCTTGGCGAGATGCTACCGTTTCTGCGGACGGACTGAATAAGTCCAATACGACCACCCAGCCCATCTACGAAGGAAATGGAATTCATTGTTCTGATCTGCTGATTGAAAATGGTCTCGTCGACGAGTCAATCCGGTTCGTTCAGTTGGCAGGCCTCGAGTACATGAAGAAGTGGCTCTCATAATTTTTTTTTGGGGGTAGGGATAGAAACGAGCTACTGTAGGTGGGATCACTGGATGATCTTAATTCTGATTATACGGTACCCTTTGTGTGAGCGGCAACGGAGGATTGCATAATTTGAATTGACCTGCTAGGAATAGAGTTGTCGACGAGATGGTCTATGTTTATTAGAATACATGCCAAGAAGTGGCTCAAATGAATATGGCTTTTTATTTTGACTTCTGTTACAGCATTGCACACGGCGGGTATCACACTCTGCACAAAGGTAACAGCGATGATGCTTCACGTGCAGGACAGCCTGCGCGAAGGGAGTCCATAGTTTGATTCAGGATGGTCCTACCTGCGTTGGCTGCATGATTCGAATGAAAAATCTGATTGCGGAGAGGTTCCTCGTTAACTGCTTTTCATTCAAATACATCAAACATTGGGAATCCGCCTGGGAACGGTTGGCACGCCAGCAAGACAGTCTGGTGACAAGATTACGAAGGGTATCGGTGATGGTTTGTCTGTTCCCTCATCAAATTGATTATCACCCAAATCCAAACAATGAGCGCTCATTCACGATCACCTGGCACATTACCCTGCCTTCACCGTTCGGTACGACCACCTGCTCATCCTTATTGACTCGAGGATCCAAGTTAGGCCAACTTGCCCCTCGTAGGAAACGCTCGGTATCGTGACAGCATATTACTTCCTCGAAGTGCGACGTTGTCTTCCAGATCCAAACCCCCTCTGACAACTTTGTTTGCGCCACAGGGAACATCATAACCAAAAGCAACACATTTTACAAGAGTCCTCTTGGCACTCCTTGGACACCAGAGTCCATGCCCGAGTAGGTGTCCATTGGCACCTAATGGCGTACATCGTCACCACGAATACGAACAACTTGAAGAGCGTCTTGGTCGCCGTTTGAGGCGCATACTGTCGCGCTGGTACCAGCTCTAAACAAGCTTTCAGTCCGTCCGTGCAGACGAGATATCGACGACTTCTAGCGAAAGAACGAGGTCACAGACCCAGACGATGTGTCGAACGAAAGATGTGTGGAATCACTGGGACAATCCTGCATGGTGTTATACCTCGGTATGATCACACATACGAACGGCAGAGACACTCACATTCTTCTTTCGGCCACACGGTTATGATGTCTCTACGAGTTAACTCGTGCGAGTTCTATAAACGAAAGGTTGGAATCTGAACTCACCATTAGCTTACTTAGCAGTTTTTTGTTCGCACCCTTAGAACCCTAGCTGGAATGATCGCTTTTTACATGTAGCTAGGCAAAACGGTCGAACGTTTGAATCCCTTATATACTATCATTGTCAGCTCGACGTTAGGATCACATGTCCAAGGAAATATACATGGTGTCTCCCAGCGCCAACACCAGCCATTTTGCTGCTAGCTTGTAATGTTCAAGTGTGGCTCACGTATGAGAAGACTCGATCTTGGATGCTGCGTGAAGAATCGATACCATGACCACGTGTATGCAAAGACTTGTGACTTTGTCAGAGCTTACTGGCATAGGAATTGGTTGATGGGTTACACAACACCCGTTCCGTTTCCGCTCAACGCCTCGCTCAGGTCATTGCAAAAATGATACATGTATCCCTCTCCTCCAATTGAGTCATCGTAATGCGCCGCAAGTTCATCCACCACCGTCATCAAGTATGGCACATCCACGTCCCCGATCACGCCCACCTCGTTGGGGTACCACTGTTTCCCCTCGTCGACGGCCCATCTCCAACGCTGTTAGTGTTCCCGTTCATATCAGTATTCGGTAACCCGGTCAGATGACGTACGAGATATCGCACGAGCTCCTTGTCGCTCGGCATCACTTGCTTCCAGGCCTTCTTGTCACTCGCACAAAAAATGCGGAGCGAATCCAGCGCGTAGGAACCGACGCCGGGGTAACGCGATCTAAGTACAGCCGGGGTCATCCCCTCCGCAGACAAGAGGGTAACCAAAGGTGCGCCCGAGCAACCTGGGGCCCATCCATCCTCAAGGAATCGCTCGGAGATATCTTTGAGCCAATTCGCCCGTTTGTTATAAAGCCCGAGCGGTCTGAGGAGTTCGACGAGTTCATCTTGCTGAGCTGAATTTTTTTGAAATCAGCACCACTCTGCGACTCAGGCAAAAGAGATGTACAAACGAACCGTGCATCATATCCAGGGGTGTCGGCCAGCGAGATACAAGTTTGCAAAAGACAGGAATGGCTGCCTTTCCAGTGGTAACGTTCAGCAGTCGGACGGCGATGAGGACTTTCCATGGATCATCTTGCACGCTTTCTGTTTGTCCACACACGACAAGGGGTGTTTGTTGGTAACTTGAAATAGTGCAGTAGATAAACTACACACCCTGTATGAGAATTGGTTTCAGCCGTCTCAACATGACCATAAGATCGTCAAATAGCCCCTGGCTGTAACACGTCATCTCTGATGGCTTGTCAAACAAATCATCAACATCCCCTCAAAATTTGAAAAATCACCACATACTGGAAGAGCAGCAGTAAATATCGGGGAAGGAGGTGGTGTCAAAATGGGACATTTCTGTCGAACAGAATGCGGAGTATTTGATATATGGGTGAAGTACTTGGACGTCTTTAATGTGATGCCCAGTTCGGGACTAAAGGGCTCATCATGCTCCGAAAGGTGTGTAGAGTGAGAGCTGTTGTCGTGTGCGACTACGCTGTCGTCTGAAGGGCTGATGGGTGGAGATGGGTAGTGTGAATATGTCGATTCACAAGCGCTGTCAGGGAGACATTGGGAGGCTCGGACCGACCTCGGACCGACCACACGGCCCCGTGACCAGGAATTCCTGACGATCTCCGCTGCATCCAGCACAGCATGGCGAGACTGGCGACGAGTGGGTTCCGTAGTAGAAGATTGGGATGAATATGGGTCCCAGTCGCGACCTGCAAAACGCCGTGTAACGGATGCATTGCATATCACGGGAAAGCTCTCCCGAATCGGAGTACTGAGGGGCACCGTGTTCCTACCCTCTTCTTTGCATTTTCGCTTCGTTGATACTACTAACTGAGGGGCGTACCCTTCCAGTTCGTCCACCGGGGTACGGTCTGGATGCAAAACATGGCAGACGGACCGGGGCCGGGCGCGTGAAGTAAACAGTGTAGGTAATGCGTCGTCGTCGCTGAGAGACATTTGATCTCGCGCTGCCTCTTCATGCTCTTGGTATCCAGAACTCTCCGGAGTGTAAGCAAACGCATGCATCCATTTAACCGGGGAGACCGTGGTGGTAGAGACTTGCGAAGCAGTGCGACTTGGGGTAGTGCAAGGACTCGAGGTGTTCATGTTGAAATCAGCAGCGAATTGAATTGAATTGCATTCATGAAGCAAGAGAGAAGAGATTTCGTAATGCAAATTTCGTGAGAGAACTGCTTGAGCTTCCTGTAACTTACGTAACTCAGCAAACCTGAACCGGTTCCCTCAGCTTGATCATGGCCTCAGGATTAATACGTTCTCGTATGTGTGAAATAGCGCGAATCCTTATTCTACTATTTTACACGTACGAGAACGTCTAAAGTGATGAAATCACACATACAAGAATCATTACAGTGCGACCACGACTCCACTGGTGCATAGGCTACACTGCAGCGTGCCAAGGATTTCTTGCATGCTGGAGTAAATGAAGTCTTTCATTTCTTCAACTTGTGTCTTGATAATTAACGGGACGAATAGTTCGAAAGGACCTGTCGACATTCTTGAGATGTGAACGCAGTTCCTGTCGGAAGGCTGTTTCAAGAAAATCATGCTTTGATGTGAATGCTGCCGATTTCTGATGTCACTGATCTGTGTTTGGATTTGCAAGTCACCTCGTGAGCTTGGGTCTTGCGGATGTATAACACCATTGATGCTTCTTCTTATAGTATATACATATACTCGTCAATGCTCGGTTATCTATTCGACCCTCCTCTTGCAGATCCAACACCAGGCATTCGAAGAGATGGTACTCATCATCCTACTAGCAGCGTTACTTCCAATCTGTGTTGTGGATGCAGCGATTCGAAATGCCATGCTACGCGGGAAACCCGGTATCCCTAAGATTTCCATCCCAGAACGCTCGGTCACGGGCCCGAACGGGACAGTCTTACCTCCACTCTCGACCATATACTACTTTAATCAACTAATTGACCACAACAGTACCAGTCTTGGCACGTTCAAGCAACGGTACTGGGCAAATTGGGAATTCTATAAACAAGGTTACTTCCTCTCTTCTCGTTGAAGCTGGATTTCTTATGGATGAGACACATCAAGGCGGCCCTATCGTGTTCATGACCCCAGGGGAGGTCAATGCTGAAGGTATGTTTTTAATGATGCGCTATCACTATGCAAGCATCTTGTTGCTTTTCAGGGTATACTGGTTATCTGACCAACGATACTATCAATGGCCAGATCGCACAACAACAGCATGGGGCTACAGTGATAATGGAACATCGATTTTTTGGGCTTTCTAACCCTTATGACAACTTAACATCACAGAGTCTTGAGTTGCTGACGATCGAGCAAGCTATCAAGGACCTGGTCTACTTTGCGCAGAATGTTGATCTCCCCATGCCTGGGGGCGACAATGTCAAGCCCAACACTACGCGGTGGATTTTGGTCGGTGGAAGTTATTCTGGTGAGCAGGATGCGTATTTGTAATCATAGGGATAATGAAGCAGAATGCTGGATAGGTGCACTGGTCAGTTGGACAATGGAGAAGTAAGTATCTCTTACAATAGAAATATCGATGATTCACACTTTTGACCAGCCAAGCGGGGGTCTTCTATGCTGGGTATGCATCCTCGGCTGTCGTAGAAGCTATAACGTGCGTATTGAATCAGTGTTCGCCAAAATTGAATTTAGATCGTTTCATACTATTGCAGCGATTATTACGGCTACTTTACACCCATCCGGGAAAACATGCCACAGAACTGTTCTTCTGATGTCGCAGCTGTCATTTCATACCTGGATCAAGCATGTGCGCAGAATAACACGAATGCCATCCAAAATCTGAAAGAGACGTTTGGACTTGGAGCACTGTCGCATCTCGACGATTTTGCTGCCACACGTACGTCCTTGGTATGCCTTCCTGACAAGGCGAGGTTGAACGAACGATCAACGAATTGCAGTGTTGATCAACTTGTTTGACTGGCAATTGTTGCAGGCCGATTCCGGGCCTGGCTCGATGTTTTTCCGGTTTTGCGATGCACTCGAAGTCAAGGGTAATGTCAGCGCGCCTGCAACTGGTTGGGGAGTCGAGCATGCGATTCAGGCGTGGGGATCGTTCTGGAATGACACCTATTATGAACACGGTACGTCGTTTTTTCCTGGGGTCGGTTGATCTGAACAGTGCCGGAGTTGTTGACTCGATCGTATACAGTTTGCGGCACCGTTGACGTCGAGTGAGTGTCCTTAATCAGTCAAAACGTGTTTAGATTGGATTGTTTTATCCCCATGACAGGACGTGCCTAGGGTCATACAATGTGAGCCAGCCGTACTGGACAGACTTGAGCGTAAATAATACCAGCCGCTCGTGGTTCTGGCTGGTCTGCAACGAAGTCGGGTTTTACCAAGTCAGTCCTCCAAAAGGTCAACCTACCATCGTCAGCCGTGTTTTAAAGCCTATTTATGACGAAGTACGTTTGTTTTTCTCACTTCGATGCGTCCGAGGTTACGTCACGTTGTCTAACTTTCGTGCGACGTCCTACTATCAGAGACAATGCGTCAACATGTTCCCGGACAAGTTTTCTTCACCGTCGTTGCCAGCTGCTGCAGCGACCAACCAAATGTACGCAGGCGGATGGAACATCAACGTAGATAGGCTATTCTTTGCCACCGGTCTTCGTACGCGTCTTCGCCTTTGTGCCCTGCACGAGAAGTGAGCTCACTGCATGATTGCACCATATGTGTAGAGGATCCTTGGCGCGAGGCGACGGTTTCTGCAGAAAACCTGAACAAGACCAACACGACTGCACAACCGATCTACGAGAGCAACGGGTTCCATTGTTCGGATCTGTCTACGGCGAATGGCGCTGCCGACGAAACAGTTCTTGCCGTTCAGAGGGCGGGTCTCGAGTACATGAAGACGTGGCTCGCGTGACGCTGTTGGGTGAGGGCGCATTTATGCGGATGGTAGCATTGGATGACATGAATTATATCTATACTTTATTTATGTGGTGATAATGGCACTTTGGACGTACACTCTGCAGAAGACACCAAACAGTATGAGGGACGGAAATGCAGTGTATCTGATTTGACATAGTCCCGGTTCCAGCTGTGGTTGCTGCGTGACGAGACTCAGAGTAGGACAATGGATTCTGGTCGGCGGTCTCAGCAGGGAACTTGACAACTGTACTTGCATTGAAAAGCTATGCATCAAGAATCAAGATCATTATTATTATGGCTGCAATCAAACAAGTCCACTTCGTAACAAAAAAAATAATGTAATGCTGATACATGTAGACCAGTTTTGGTGCGTTTTTGGCGTTCGCTTGTGGAGCCTCTTACACCGAATGCAGAGGCTCTTTCTTGACTACCTGAGTAAAGATGTCGAAAGCTGCGGCAGGTTTGTATGCAGGCTGAGGACGTATCATTCAGTCTCAAACGGAATCTCTGGATCTATGCGGCATACCAGCGTGTGACCGGCGCCATAGACCCGACTGAAGTTTCGAGTGGCGTCAGCGAAAACGACGACCAAACGGCCAAGCGACGTACGCAAAGGAAAAGTTGCCCACATTGACGACAGAGGCAATAGACGTGCCGTGGAGGGTGATGTTGGTAAGTGGTGTGTCCCACAGCGTCTGGTTACCATACCAGTCCATAGAGAGCACACAAGTGTAAGCCTGTGAGGACAGAATTAATAAATAATTTAAAACTCGAACGTGGAGACGTGCGCCAAGCCAGTTACAGCTATCGCAGTGGAACTGATCAGTAGGGAGAATACGTGACA
>JBBPTK010000676.1:0-12352 GCA_038094135.1 Spongiforma cf. squarepantsii
CTTCTCCACCCTTGCACCGCCTCCATTGCTCCATTGCGTGCGGTGTCACAAGGACTTTTACCAGGTGGAAAACGAAGAGAAAGACAAGGCATGCCGCGTGGCCCACGACGATGAGAGTGCGTTGGTGTCGCGTGTGTCTGGAGGTGGAGGGTATGAAACCCTCTGGGGGTGCTGCGGTCGAACCGCCTCCGGGGACGGCAGCGAAGGTCCACCTGACGGATGGTGCTACGAAGGGAGACATACCGTCCGTTCATTCCCGTCCATCGTATTCCACGCGACGATCTGACGCATCATCCTATTTCCAGACTGACATCAAACGCGCCCGATTCAGGGCCGACTCGACCATTCACGACGACAAGCTGACGTCGTGTCTCAAACTCAACTGTCGTGGGATCCGCGATCGACTCGGGCAACGTGATGGTTTGGGCGATGCTGGTCCATCGCGCAAATCTCATCCATCCCCGACACGATCACAAGCGTCTGTCGCTCGCTCGACGCGGAAACGTCCACGCAAATCGCTCAAGGAAGCCTCGTCCTCCGAGAACGAGGCGAGCATACCCGCAGAAGAGTCGGATAAACCGACGAACAACCCTGCACAGCCCAAGCCCATATCAAAGCGCTCAGTTGCGCGCGTACGTCCACCGACGAGCACGTCCACGACCGCTTCGAACTCTGTGCCTGTGGTACCCAAGCCGAAGCGAACTGGAGCCAAGGTTGGCAAATCGACGAGTACGACGCTGATATCGCAGAGCCAGGCACACGCGCCTATAGTCTCTGATTCGGAGGCTTCTGAGACGGCGCAGGCACGTCCCAGGACGCGTAGTCGAGTGCGAGAAGAATCGCGGACGCGCGCGGTGTCTTCGAAGTTGACGAAGGCATCCGGGGAGCGTATAACGCGTGCGAGATTGTCGGAGAAAGATTCCAGTCGTTCGATGGTGTTGGAAGAACGACAGACGGACACGGGCGATGATCGGGAGAGCGAGCAGGAGGAGGAGAGGGGAAGGCAGAGGAAGAAGAGGCGGATGAAGCGAGATTGATGATATTTGCCCGTATAATGTAATCGATCGTCAATGCAAAGGATTACGAAATCTGCCCCTTTCTTCGTTCGTACCACGACCACAATGGTGCAGACTAGAGCAGCCGCGAAACGAACGGTTGAGGGGGAAGAAGTCAAAGCATCTGGTTCTGTCAGGCCAGCCAAGAGGGGTCGCCGAGGGAAACCTGGTCCATCGAACGAAAGCGATGAAAACCAGGTTGACCAGTCCTCTGAACCCGGCAAGCCTATGAAGAAGCGTCGCCGAGGAAAACGAGGTGAACTGTGTCAACTGAACCTAGACGTGCTTTTTCTCGTACGTCCCCGTTTTTTCAACCCGACCCTTTCACCACTCATGCCACCATTCACAGATTGCCGCATATATTCGTCCCGTCGACCTACTCAACCTGGCACGTACGTGCAAGTCTCTCCGAGAACTCTTGATGAGCAATGCTTCCGAATTCGTGTGGAAGACGGCTCGTCTCCAGGTCAATGTGCCCGCGTGCCCGGCCGACTTGACCGAACCTCAATACGCCAATCTTCTCTATTGTGCTCGATGCCATGTATGTACCACACCTTTTCCTTGACAAACTTTTCACCGAGAGGCGATTAGGGTTGCGGGAAACAGGCCAAGAAGGTCCTCTGGCAACTACGCCGAAGGTATTGTGAGACGTGCAGGAAGGAAAGGTAGGAGTGAACATACTTCCAATGTCGGCGGGAAGTTTACGATTGCAAACAGCCTTTATCCGTTGGCCTCTTGCCCGCTCTGGATGCAAGGTGATGTTTTACCCACGGAACATCTGACAATAGGGGATCGTACGTTGTACCTTCGTTTGAGTGATCATTCTGCTAAACCAAATTATAGAGACTACATACTGGGTCGAAACGGGACAGATGAAGTCAATAGAGGAAGAGTACGAACGCACCTCCGACAAAGATCAGTTTTTGAGAGAAAGGCGAAATCAAGCTCGGGAAATACGCCAGGTTCGTCTATCTTCAATCTTCGTCATTTTATTTTGACCTCTTAGTGCCTCTGATAGCATGCAGGCAAGTGTTTCCAACGAGAGAGGCGTCAGGCAGAGGACCGCAGATGGGACCTGCATTTACGTCGGGTTCAACGCCAAAAAGAGTGCGTCCTTTTACTCTGTGTCTAGTAGTAACCCATGCTAAGATCGAACAGCATTTTCCTCCGTCTGGGGCAGCTCGGGTTCCAACGCGAGATCGCATACTATAGTGACTTCCACATCAAATCCTCCAACGTCCGTATTTTCAGGACCTCCAAGCTGCTCACAGACAAAGGTTGGTTGTTTCCGCGTAGAATATGCTTGACTTGATTACCAACGTTACGATAGAGTGGGCCCAGATCTGGCCCGAGTGGCAGCACGAAATGGACAACCTCAGGCTTCAACGATTGGAACGGACGGTTTTCCCCAAACGACGAGAACTATTGGCTGTGGCATACGGTGAATACGTTGCAAATCCGACATTGCCGGATACACTACCTTTTTGCCTTCCGCCCGTGGGTGACCTGGCTCGTTTACCCCCCTTTGAAGAGATCATCAAAGCGGATGAAGGAGCACAGATAAGCGACGAACTCTTTGCATCTGCATTTGAAAAGCTTCCTGAGTTCGTTGACGAATGGAAGAGGCTTGATATTGAGCTTGCAGAACTGGTCAAGATCCCTTCCCATTTGTCTTTCCAGGGCTCCTCCAATGACCAAGCCATGGCATCACACAAAACTGCGCCCATGAGTACCACATCTGAAGCTGCCACCCGAAGGCTTCAACTCGCCTGTGCCGTGTTTTCTTCGCACGACCTGGGGACCTATCCGGATGTATTACATTTCGGGGGCTCCTGGAGCTCCTCCAACAATGGCTCCCCGCAGGGCATACTTTCTGAAATACGACTTCTGAAAGATACACCCTACATCGTTCATGCATGCGGGTTGGATCCGAACGTTGCCACACCTGAAGATATGGACCACAGAAATGCCCGACTTAGATGTCTTATTTGCAGTGATGGGCGCGTTTTCAGCTGGAGAAACGCCGTACGTCCTATTATTTCCAACTTTTCGCGCAACTTGCTGACCCTTTGGGTAGATGCGGCATGCATCAGGCTGGTCTCATACTCGTGATGAAACGCCCTTGGAATCGCGGTGGCAGGTCGTGGGTGATGAGCATATGGACGCTATACTGGCTGCAGAGTCAGAGGTGCACCAGGGATCGCGACCTTCGCACGAGCGGTGCTTGCTCTGTCTTCCTCGTGTGGGGGATGGGTCTCGCAACATCATGACACATCTCCAGCGTTTGTAAGTGTTTAGTGTTCTTTTTATTTGGATCGATCATGGTCTCAAACGTGAATGTAGCCACAATATCCAGGAAGCCGACGCTCAAGAGGGGGTACACTACGTGCGTTTTGGCATTCCATGGGCGTGTTGTGTGAAGATGGTCAAAGAAGGGGAACGTGTGACGTTCATAGATGCCTACAGGTAGCGTGATCGCTATTCCAAAGAATATGTTTCATTGGTTACGAGTTCTACTAAGTGGCGTGCATAGTATTTCTACCTTGGAACTTCAGAAGACTGTGTATTCATTCTTGATTCAATCTTGATGTTTTGCTCGATGCCCCTGTGTTTTTTCCGTCGTGTCACAAAATCATTGCACGAAAGCGTGACCCTGAATAGATCGGTTGGAATAGGTGAGGCGAAGGCGATGGCGGGTGAGGCTTAAAAGTCGAGTCAGGAGGTGCAATCCCCAAAGGTCATGTCGTTTCGCTGTGTCTCTGAGTCATACCGTAATACCTCCGGGATCAGTGAGTGAGTCAGAACTGCTAAATAGAGCAAAGTACACGATCACGTGCTTTTTCGAATAAAAACGGCGAGTCGTGCCCCTTTCTTTTCTGATCTCATCATCGACGATGGTGCAAACAAGAGCCTCAATCACGAAACGAAAGCTAGAGGAGGTAGACACAAGTGCACCTCGTGGAAACTCTAAGCACTCCAAGAAGCGCCAGCGCAGAAAGCATGCTAGTCATGGCACAGTCAGCCGCAAGTCGGACCCAGCTAGCGAAGAAGGTGATGATAAGGTTGACCAATCATCTGATTCCATCAGGCCTTCTAAGAAGCGCCGCAAAGGAAATCCTGGTCAACTGAGTCAGCTGAACTTCGACGTTCTTCTCCTCGTATGTCCATGTTTTCCATCTCTATTTGGACCCGAATTCCACAACCATGCACAGATTGCTGAATATCTTCATCCTATCGACCTTCTAAATCTTGCACGTACTTGCAAGTCTCTCCGAGAGCTCCTAACGAGCAATGCTGTCAAATCCGTGTGGAAGGCTGCGCGTCGCCAGATCGAGGATTTACCTGATTGCCCCGCTGACTTGTCCGAACCTCAATATGCTAATCTTGTCTTTTTCCCTCGGTGTCACGTATGTATCACACATTCTTCTCGACAACATCTTTAATTTGGAGATGAGCAGGGCTGTGGGAAATATGCCAAGACGATCCATTGGTTGATACGTCGCAGATATTGCCCTAAATGCAGGAAAAGAAGGTGAGATATTTAGAGTGATTCCGGGACTTCTTTTACGAATCCAAATAGTCTTCGTAATTTTTCGACTTGCAAAGACTGGATTAAGGAACAAGATGTTCTACCTACGGAACGTCTTACCATAGGACATAGTATGTCGCATCGTCATTCGAGTTGTCATTCCGCTAAACCGAATTCTAGTCAAGGCGGATTGGGTTGAAAAGGGACAACTGAAGTCAATAGAGGCAGAGTGGAGGGATGCTTCCAATAAAGCTAGTTTTTTCAGCGAAAAGCGAGCTCAAGTTCGGGCGATAGAACGGGTTCGTCTTTCTTCACCTCCTCCTTTTTTTCGTGCCTCTTAGTGCTTCTGGTATCCAGCATGCGGCTGAATGCAAACGCTGGGAGATGGTTTTAGTGTCAGAACATAATCAGGAGCTAGCGTCGCGTCGGACGCAGCGCGGAGACAAGTGTGTCCTTTTTCTTTTCTTTTAGTAATCCACGTTAAGCTCTTACAGTATTTTCTCCCGTTTGTGGGAGCTCGGGTTCGGCCGCGAGATTACGTTTTGTAGTGAATATGGCATCAAGTGCGCCCACCCCTCTATTTTCAGGACCTCTAAGCCACTCACAGACAGAGGTTGGTTTGTCCCACGTAAGATATGCTCAACTTGCTGGCTAACTCAACGATAGAGTGGGCCAAGATCTGGCCCAAATTGCAGCATAAGATGGACGAATTTAGGTCTCGACGATTGGAACAAACTGTTTATGGCCCACGTCGCAGATCATTCACTGCAGCATATGATCAGTATGTTGCGCACCGAGCATCAAGTAGCACACCAGCTTTTTTCCTTCCACACGTGGATGACCTGGCTCGTTTATCGTCCTTTGAAGACATCATTAAAGCCGACGAAGGAGTGGAAACGGGCGACAAGCCCTTTGAATCTGTATTTGAAAAGCTTCCTGAGTTCTCCGACGAATGTAAGAGGCTCGAGATTCAACTTGGAGAACTGGTCGAAATTCCTCCCCAATTGTCTTCGAGCAATGGTCAAACCATGGCATCGTGCAAGTTAGGGCCCACGAACGCATGTGAATCTGCCATCCACAGGCTGCAATTGGCTTGTGCAGTGTTCTTTCCTTCTTTGAATTACATTTTGACAGGCTATCCGGATGTGTTGCATCTCATGCGCACTTCCGATTTTTGTTCGAGTAATGACGCTCAGGACACACTTTCAAGATGCGACATGAAATTCCTGAAAGATGCTCCCTACATTATTCATGCATGCGGGTTGGATCCAAACATTGCCACGCCTGAAGACATGGATCGTAGAAATGCCCGACTTACGTGCATTGCCTGCAATGATCAGTACGTTTACAGTTGGAGAAAAGCCGTATGTCACTCATAACTGCAAACTTTTCGTACAACTTACTGATCCTTCGTGTGGTAGATGTTACACGCACGCATTTCTCATGCCGACAAAGAGATGCCGTTAGAATCGCAGTGGCAGCTCGTAGGCGATGAGCACATGGGTGCTATACAGGCTGCAGAGTTAAAGTTGTGCCAGGCATGGTCCCCTTTCCACACACGATGCGTGCTATGTCATCCTCGTGTGGGGGATGCCATTTCTGGCGACCCTTTGGTACACCTTCAGCGTTTGTGAGTTTTTAGCACTTTTTCTGTCGATTGATCATAATTGGAACGCGAATACAGCCACAATATCCAAAGAGATGTTGCTCAGGAGGGGGTACACTTCACACCTGTGGGCATGAAACATACGTGTTCGTGTTGTGTGAAGATGGTCCAAGAAGGGGACCATCTGACGTTCAAAGACGCTAGGTTCTTCTTCCATCGTAAATAGTGCATGTACGGCGTTTCAAAGAATATTTCGAGCTTCAGACGATGGACGTTGTATATTTTATTTATGAAGAGTGAATCTTGATGCCCGTATGAAAATACCAAATGAATGATATGTGTACCGCCTAAATAGTTCACAGTATTCGCCACATCGCAAACACTATTATCTACAAGGTTTGCCTGGCTTCGCCACGGCAAGCATGTGGCCAGGAGGGCCATGGAAGAATATTCCCTGTACAGTATGATAATCCACTAAGTTGAGGTGAAATTTATTATGAAGTTGTCCTGATTGACGAGTTAGCAAACTTGTCATCAAGGACAAAGAACATGAACTACAGAAGCCCAGGTGTAGAGGTAGTTGAGCTTGATCTATATGAAGTTGCAAATTCGGATCCATGGTATCTATCGATCAAAACATAGTAGCCTGAGACAATGGAATTCACCCGTCATAGTATGGTGCGAGGTGAGCACGCGAGTGCGCGAGATGACGACACGCTAACCACCAATAACGACGACGACGCGAGCAAATCGTGTCGACTTGCTCCCGTCGTCGTCGCGAAAGGCAGCAGTGGTGTGCGCAAGTGAGAGAATACCATGTTATCGTCGTTGTCGCGAGTGGTTGTGGGGGCATGCTAGGGGCGTGGGCGATGTGGGTGCGAGTCGGAGTGACGGTGAGTGATGTGCAGGGCCAGGGTCGGGCTCGAAGCCCCAGGTCAGGCCGGACTTTCGAGGGCCTGAGCCCTTGGTAAAGGGTCGGGTCGGGCTTGGGGATTGGGCTTGAGCCCAGGCCTTGGAGGCGGGGGTAGGCTCAGGAGACGATCGCGACGACGACGACAACACGTTGCAGCGCGAGGGCGACAGGTGGAGGCAGGGGTGGGCCGAGAGAGAGGCCCAGAACAGGGGACGATACGACGGCAACGACAGCGACAACGCTACCGCGTCGTCATCGCGCTGATGTCGTCACAGTCGTCACATTCGATGCGGTGCGAGGGTGAAGGGAAGAGTGACAGGTGGAGGTGAGGGTGGGCCGAGAGAGGGGGAGAGGGAGGGGCGAGATGACGACGACGACAATGTCATCATGTCGCTGCGCTGACGTTGACGTTGACGTCGCGTTCGTTGGAACGCGATGGTGAGGGCGAGTGGCAGAGGTGGGGGTAGACCGAGAGAAGGAAGGGAGGGGTGAGAGGCGAGATGACAATGACAACGACCGTTGAACGACGACGTCACAGCATCGTCGCGCTGACCTCGTCCTTGTTGTCTTCGTCCGACGTTCATTGCAGCATTGTGGAGACTCTGGAGAGGGCGAGTGGGAGAAGCGCCGGGGGTGGACCGAGGGAGAGAGGGGGGACGAGGAAAAGTGTGGGTTGCTAGGAGATAAGAGGTATATGCCCAAATATTTTCAATTGAGTGAGATCCGTGGTGCGAGGTGAGTGCGCGAGATGACAACACGCTAACCGCCAATAACGACGACTACACGAGCGAATCGCGTCGACTTGCTCCCGTTGTCGTCGCGAAAGGCAGCGGGGGTGTGTGCGAGTGAGAGAATGATGACGTGTTATTGTCGTTGTGGCGAATGGTTGTGCTGGAATGCTGGGAGTGTGGACCATAGGATGTGGGTGCGACATCGGCGCGGGCTGTGGGGCGTGCACATGATGGTACGAACGACGACGCAACAGTTCGTCGTATCGCGGTGCGTGCAGGGCGTGAGGGTGACGGAGCGATGCCCTACAATAAGGTAGAGATAACTACCCCAATGGACATAAATAATTTTTTTAAAAAAGGTAAAGATTACATTTGGAGAGGTGGTTTGAATGAATAGGTTGCTTACATAGATTGAACAGCCATGACGGTGAGGATGCCTAGAGATGGTGAAGAGGACGTCGAAGATAAGCTGAAATAAAAGATAAAGGGTGCCGCTTTTGGTGGTAAGGGCTATCGCATGGTGTGTAGCGCCACGACTGACTTGAAGGGGAGAGTCTGGGACAGTGCGGGAAGGGGACCACATGCGGAAAACGATGAGGGAGCTGGAGATTTGAAGGTGATGGCTTTCCCTAGATTATCGAGTGAGACGAAAACAAAAGGTGACGACGTGCCAACTGAGACTGACAGTCTAAAATTTGCGAACAGCTGGAAATTTGGGTCATTGACGAAAAAAAGGGAGGTGACAATGGGCCAACATCGACTGAGATCGAGAGCACGACGTACCAACACACTTCAATAATCAACGTACGGAGGCTCTATGTCAAGGAGTGACGAAGAGCACAGATCTCCATGCCAATCCCCGCCTTTGTACCATGGAAACTGGTGACACCAATGGGATCAGGGGCAGGGCGATCGACTGAGATCATGAGCACGACGTACCAACAGACTCAAACATGGTAAAAACATGTATGTGCTGACAACGCACCTGAGATGTAGGCCCAGAGGTGTCATCATTGTACATGTCTCATGGTAGCTGCATAGATAGTGATTGTCTTGAGTCCGTGTTGCGTGATGCCATCATCATTGTCGCACACGAAATCGTCGTCGTGTGCCCCATCTTGGACGTAGAGAGCGCAACAATGTCAACATCGACTGAGGTTGAGAATGTACGAAATTTCCATGGCCAAGGGTGACAATGCAGAATCAAACACGGTGAAAATATGTACAGATAACGCACCTGAGATTTGGAGAGGACATTGCTAATCGACTGACCTCGAGAACGAACGGAGTGTTGCCACAATGTCAACGTTGACTGAGATCGAGAATGTACAAATGTCTATGCCAAGGGGCAACAATGAGGTATCAAACATGGTGGAAACGCGTACAGATAACTCATCTGAGATTTGGAGGGGACACCATGATATTGGACTGACGTCAAGAATGTACTACAGAATGTCAACTATCCCAAGGGATGACAATGAGCAGAGAAACTGGTACCGACACCGATGGGATTAAGGGCAATCAACTGAGATGGAGAGCACGACGTACCATTGATGTGTGAACAAAGAATGTCATGGTCACAACTGGGTAGTCGACACAGTGATGTACGTTGACTGGGATCAAGGGCAATCGACTGAGATGGAGAGCATGACGGCGTACCATTGATGCAGCGTGAACAAAGAACGTCATGGCTTGACGTAGTGACATACACTGATGCAGGTATGATCGAGCAAGCAGAGAGCATTGTGGGGTGACAATGAAAAATTGAAAACGGTGGCAATGTGTAGAGATAACACACCCGAGAATTGGAGGGGGTGACACTGATGTCGTTGATCAACTGACATCAAGAAGTTGCAGAGTGCCTATGCCAAGGGGATGAAACATGAAATTGTTCATGCAAACTGATCAAAGAGTGCCGAGAGAAAAACATATACATATTTCAGAAGTTAATGATCATGCAAAGCGAACAAAGAGTGGCAAAGTGACGAATAAACGGATGGATGGAGGCATTGATATATGACGAACCGGGAACGTTAAGGTCACAACAGGCAGTCAACGTGGTGATGTGCATTATCACACATATGATCAAGCATGACCTGAGATTGAGAGGTTTAATGAACGAGTAAATATCAAATAGATAAGCACCGAGTACTGAGTATTGAGTGACAAACACCTCAGCACGGTTAGACAAACACTGGGGTGTACTGTAAAATCGACTAGGTCTTATAGCTCTCGAGTAAGGTACGGAAACAGGCACGAACATGTTTCATAGAAACGAAACAAATGATATACAGATGTAAAAGATAAACACTACTAAGACGACGAATGGAGATCGATCACGAACGTCAATCACGATGACGGCTAAGTTTGACATGATGTCGGAGGAACGTCACGGTCGCTACAGCGAGGGCATGAGTGGATTGTTTGCGTGGATTTGAAATTGTATATGGGAGAGGTATAAAAGGTGTCAGCGAGGAAGGGGCAAAACACGACGTAGATAGCGTAGGCACAAATAAACACAAACGAAAGCGAGGGAGAAGGATAATATACGACTAATTTATCATGCATACGCACATCCTATGAACACGTCGTACACATCTAACTGTTCCACGATGTGATCACAACTTACAGGGGTCTGCGGCTTGCTCGAGGACGGACAAGTTGGATTGACCATGATTTGAATGCTCACGCAGCCACGGGATCGAGAAAACTGATGTTCCTCTACAATATCAATGAGTGGCAAAATCAGTGTAGAAAAACGCGTCAGCGAGTATTCATCGAGTTCTTCCCACTAGTATTGTCCACAGCCGTTTTTCTACGTACCTGGGACTAAGTCATTTTCAGTAGAACGAAGGTCGGACATGACAACCTGGAAGGAAAATGTGACACCGACAAGTTCGGCGAGTTGCTAGATGAACCATAACCACGTTAGTTCGCTTCAGATGTGGGAATTAGCCTCAGGCGCTGTAGGCGAGAAATGTTCCATAAATGTTCCTGCCATGAAAGGGAAGAGTGAGGTATTCTCCGTCGCTGAGATGGATGCGACGAGGGGATAGTCTGCTGGAAGAGCCATGGATAGTAGAACTCACAATGCAAAGCAAAGCACCTATGGCACGCGGAGGAAATTGAGAAACGAGGGGGTGCAGACGAATAAAGGGGTCTCGCCAGCTCGGAACACATGTTCTTCAGGTCCCAGGAGTGGAGAAACAGACTTGTGCCCTCCGTCCCCGAACAACTTGATCAACAAGCTCCTCACTTTCTTCTCCACCCTTACCGCTTCCGTTGCTCCATTACGTGCGGTGTCACAAGGACTTTTACCAGGTGGAAAACGAAGAGAAAGACAAGGTATGCCGCGTGGCCCACGACGACGAGAGCGCGTTGGTGTCGCGTGTGTCTGGAGGTGGAGGGTATGAAACCCTCTGGGGGTGCTGCGGTCGAACCGCCTCCGGGGACGGCAGTGAAGGTCCACCCGATGGATGGTGCTACGAAGGGAGACATACCATCCGTTCATTCCCGCCCATCGTATTCCACGCAACGATCCGACGCATCGTCCTATTTCCAGACTGACATCAAACGCGCCCGATTCAGGGCCGATTCAACCATTCACGACGACAAGTTAACTTCGTGTCTCAAACTCAACTGTCGTGGCATCCACGATTGACTCGGGCAACGTGATGGTTTGGGCGATGCTTGTCCATCGCGCAAGTCTCATCCATCCCCGACACGATCACAAGCGTCTGTCGCTCGCTCGGCGCGGAAACGGCCGCGAAAATCGCTCAAGGAAGCCTCGTCCTCTGAGAGCATACCTGCAGAAGAGTCGGATAAACCGACGAACAACCCTGCACAGTGGAAGCCTATATCAAAACGGTCGGTTGCGCGCGTACGTTCATCAACGAGCACGTCCACGACCGCTTCGAATTCTGTGCCTGTGGTACCCAAGTCGAAGCGAACTGGAGCCAAGGTTGGGAAATCGACGAGTACGACGTTGATATCGCAGAGCCAGGCACACGCGCCCATAGCCTCTGATTCGGAGGCATCTGAGAGGGCGCAGGCACGTCCCAGGACGCGTAGTCGAGTACGAGAGAAATGGCGGACGCGTGCGAGATTGTCGAGGAAAGACTCCAGTCGTTCGATGGCGTTGGAAGAACGACAAATGGACACGGGCGATGATCGGGAGAGCGAGCAGGAGGAGGAGAGGGGAAGGCAGAGGAAGAAGAGGCGGATGAAGCGAGATTGATGATATTTGCGTGTATAATGTAATCGATCGTCAATGCAAAGGATTACGAAATCCGCCCCTTTCTTCATTCGTACCACGACCACAATGGTGCAGACTAGAGCAGCCGCGAAACGAAAGGCTGAGGGGGAAGAAGTCAAAGTATCTGATCCTGTCGGGCTAACCAAGAGGGGTCGCCGAGGAAAGCCCGGTCCATCGAACGAAAGCGATGAAAACCAGGTTGCCCAATCCTCTGATTCCGCCCAGCCTAGGAAAAAGCGTCGTCGAGGAAAACGAGGTGAACT
>JBBPTK010000678.1:0-12323 GCA_038094135.1 Spongiforma cf. squarepantsii
GTATTATCACCCAACTTTATGCGCCAATTGTGTCTCTTATCACTTCTGTGGTCAATCCTCCACGCATGGGAATGAACCCACTGGCTCAACCGATGGTATCTACGAGCGACAATATGATCGACTGCCTGAAGAAAATAGAATGCAATGTCCTGTGGACGGTACCGACCTTCCTCGAACATATGGCTACATCGGATGAGGCCATTGAAGTTCTAAAGAAAATGGAATACGTAGTACGTGAAGTTCAGTAAAAGTCTACGTGTCTTGCCTCAATATTTCAGCGTTTTGGTGGTGGCCCGTTACCTGTCAAAGTAGGCGAAAAGTTATGGAAAGCCGGAGTTCGGCTCTCTAGCGCTTATGGAGGGACAGAGTTCGGAGCCCCTATCGCACTGACCAGCGAGCAAGATGTCGTCGGAGCTGATTGGACATGGTTACGTTTCCATGATGGTCTGGAAATCAGGTGGGCTCCACAAGGAGATAACACATACGAATTGCAAGTTTTGGTGGGTTTTGGTGTCCATGATGGTCCCATCAAAGTCTTGTTAACAAACTTATCAGTCGACGAAAGATTATCAAACAGCAATAGAGAATTTACCTGATGTACGAGGATATGCCACTGCGGATATCTTCATGAAACATCCGACGGAGAATATCTGGAAAGTGTGAGCCAGTCGATTTCGAACACCAAAATGACATTCATATCGTGTTCGGTACAACAGTGTTGGCAGGGCTGATGACATTATCATGCTTGCCTCGGGAGAGAAAACAACACCTGGTCCAATGGAAAGTATTGTCAGCTCTTCCCCTCTGGTACATGGTGCTGTAATGTTCGGGCGGGAACGAAACCAAGTCGGTGTTCTCATCGAGCCCCGTCCTGGATATTCTATCGACGTCAAGGACGAGAAGGCAGTAGCTAAGTTTAGAAATCAAATCTGGTATGTACTTAGCCTGAGATTGCATCAGCTGGTCGACTAAAGTGATTCAAGGCCCGTGATCGAAGAAGCCAACAAGCCTTCGCCAGCGTTCAGCCGTATATTCAAGGAGATGATTTTGGTCACGAGCCAAGACAAACCGATGTCACGTGCTGCGAAGGGTACTGTTCAACGTCAAGCGACCTTGAGCGCTTACGAAGCGGAAATCAATAAATTGTAAGTCATCAGTCGAATTTAGGCATACAAGGTGATTAAATACCTCAAAGGTACGATACCGTCGAAGCCAGTTCAGTAGTCTCAAATGGCTTGGCGGGACCATCGGCGTGGACAAACGAAGTGCTTGAAATGTGGCTATTAGAAAATGCCCGCGCCATCAACTCTAATCGCTATGTTAACCCCACCGCTGACTTGTTCGCTCAAGGTTTCGATAGGTGAGCAGTCCCGTAATACGAAGATGCTGAAGACTTTCTCAAACGGCGTGATTCTTTTACAGCTTGAGCGTGACGCATCTTCGGAACCGGATATTGGGTGCTCTGCGAAATTCGGCCGATCCGGAGATCAAGACAGCTGCTACCCGTATTCCTCTCAACGTCATCTTCGAAAATCCGACTATTCGGCTACTCAGTTCGCGCGTCGCTGCTCTTGTTCACGACAATAGTGCGAGTCGAGTGATAGATTCCGATTCCGTAGAGAATCGTCGACGAACCATCAATGCTATGATCAGGAAGTACTCTGTTGGCTTAGATGGGAACCGACCGGTTCAGCCTGCAGTTGTACTGCTCACTGGTACAACTGGTGGTCTTGGATCTTTCTTGCTTGCGGAGTTTTTAAAGAGCCCCATGGTCGAGCGCGTATTCGCTTTTAATCGCCCCTCATCTGAAAAGTCGATCGAAGAACGACAAATGTCGGCGTTTAGAGACAGGGGTCTTCCTATCAGCTTGCTAGACTCGGACAAGTTCGTCTACGTCGAAGCAGATGCATCCTTGGACAAGTGTGGTCTTTCTCCAGCTCAGTATGAAGAGGTAACGTAGTGTCTCCGCCTCTTCAGTGAATGCGTATACAAACTGATATGCGATTCGCAGATCCGGAATTCCATCACGACGATCATCCACAACGCGTGGCGTCTCGACTTCAACCTCGCGGTATCATCATTCGAGGAAAACATCCGAGCATCGCGAAACTTGGTTGACCTCGGGCGAGATTCACCACGAAACGAGACACTCCGCTTCTTGTTCACTTCGTCGGTTGGGTCTGCGCAGTCGTGGGACAACTCTAATGGACCTTTCCCGGAAGAGGTTCAACTTGACCCTACTGCTGCGATTGGTGCGGGATATGGAGAAGGCAAATATGTCACTGAACGGGTCAGTCTTTATTCGACCACGCTTGGATCTCTACTCATGTACGCCGATAGATTATCGTGCAGAGCGGATTGCATGCAACGTCTCTCCGCATCGGACAAATTGCTGGTGGAGCAGGTGGATCATGGCCCACTACCGACTGGTTCCCGATTATCGTCAAATCCAGCATTGCGCTTGGTGTACTCCCGGAAGCTGCAGGTGTAAGTGACTTTGGAAAGCCATCCAACTTCATTCGTGCTGACGACGATACAATCATAGGTCGTGTCTTGGTTACGCGAGGAGGAAGTGACCTCTGCTATCGTAGAGATGGCTTTTTCCAAGGAAGCGCCACCGCCCGCCATCAACATCGTCAACCCTCGCAGCACTCCATGGGCAGACATCATGGCATTCGTGCGACGCTCGATTATCGAACGAAAAGGCCTTGAGGAAGAATCTCTTCCCATCATTCCGTTTGCGGACTGGTTTGCGCTGGTGGAAAGCAAGGCCCAGAACCCTTCGAAAGATAATCTGGAAAAGATCGTGAGTAGATCCGGTTGCTTCATAGTGTCTCAGTCATTCTTGCTGACCATATCGATTTTCCTCCGACCACAGCCTGCCATCAAGTTGCTCGATTTCCTCCGGACTCTCGCAAACGGAGATGAGACCATTCGACAGTTCAAGGATGGTGATCTGACGGAGGCTGCGGGGATGAGGAACTTCAGCACGAGGAAAGCACAACGGTTGAGCCCGACGATGGCGAACATGCAGGCGATCGGAGAGGACGAGGCAGACGCATGGGTGGGATACTGGATTTCAAAGGGTGCTTTTTGAAGTGCCGACATGATCTGATATTATTATGAGAACCTTTTGGGCTATTGCTTGTAACTGTATCGCGGTCATTCTTCATTCAACAATGACAAGAATATTGCTTTCAGTTATTGAGTAAAACGACCGCGACGACGGACACGATGGATACGTCACGGTATCGATTCTACCATAGTAGTAATCGACGTCTAGCTAGTACTTTCGGTCGAACTACGTAAAATATGCTAACATCAATTACCAAGTGTACATTACTACGTAGTTCTTCCATCGTTCCCTTTGGCTGAAACAAGGTATGCAGTCGCAAAACGCTTCATAAACCAATATGGATAAATGGAACCCAAGACAAGAATGGCGCGTGCGACTCATCGCGAAGTCGTATGACTGCACGATGCAGCGCCTCTGCAGCCTCCCTGCCGTCCAGCGGAACCTCAGCGCCATCCCGGAACAGGTATCTATACACGTCCTCTGTTACCTTCGGCGCATCACTATCCATGATCCTCCACATCGTAGCCACAACGCTCCCATATCCTGCCAGAAGCATTCCCGCGGCAATATGGATGGCTTCATCTGACAGCTTCTCGTCGCCCGTCGCTGTCTGGCACGCAGAGAGGAACGCGAGTCCACCTCGAGGACGCGACAATCGAACCATGTCTGAAACCCGGAGGCGCCGACCGTCAGCGAGTAGTAAGCCGCTATCCAAGGGATTCTTGCGATCTTGCGTCGCATGACACGCGAAGTGGACCCAGTTTGAGACCTGCATCTTGGCCATGACGTCCTCGACAGTCCCGTCAGTCTCTTCAAACGTAACAAGTGGTGACGAAGAAGCCAGTTTCCTTATCACGGCCATCTCTTGTTTTACTTCTTTCAAGGGACTTTGCCCGTCTGTTGGCGGCTGCGGGATGGTAAGTAGCTGAACGTGACGTGGAGTTGATTCTGTGTCTTCCTGTCGTGGTACCTCCAGTGCGCTCATTGTAGGTATGTAAGAAGAGATAACCAAGTCGGAGAGTTTACGACCCAGATCGGTCGTACCATAATGACCCGCCGCATGGATCGGAAGGAATGAAAACGGTCCAGTAGGGCACCAAAAGACACGAGGAAGTTTAGGTTCCGACTTCTATGAATCGCCCATCCATCAATAGGATACTTCACATCATCAAACAGGGGTCACATACCGAGAGAGCGAGGACCTCGAGAATCCGACTGACCCCATGGTCCCATAGGGATGACAAGATGGATTCAAATACTTCCTCTGCGCTCATGCCCTGAATCCTCGCCCCTCTCTCTGCTTCGTCACTTTGTATGACGCGGCCACTATTTCCAAGCACCTTGCTTAGCCGAAGCTGCATGCTCGCAACTGCATCGTAGTTGATCTCCAAAAGTGGCACATGGACGACACGCTCCGAGTCCGCTGTGACAATTAGGGCATCACATCTATGTTTGCTCGCGTTCAGGTAAATGACAGGACCCCAGCGAGCCAAAGGAGAGAGTTGATCGATCGTCTTCGGAAGCAGGAACCGCTCGAAACCAGACAAGGTACGTATCTCTGCGAGGAGTTTTTCTCGTTCAAGAGCAAGAGTATGGTGTTGCTGAGCCTGCTTCTGCAACGGTACACCCTCCCTGCGCTCAAGATTCGTGGATTCCGAGTCCTTGGTTGCAGCTCTATCGAAGCGAGTACTAGCATACTCGAGTTGATGGGATAGGCGCTCAAAGCGGGCAGCAAACTCTGGGTGTGAGATACGGAGGTCATTGGCAGACGTGCGCAGTTGGGAGAGCTGACTCCACACGATCGAACGACCCTGTTCCAGCCACTCGACGGCGAGTTCTGGCCTATGAACTTCGAGAGCGGTGGCAGCAGCATCACACGCTGTGTCTGCGGCCTGGAAGAGTTGGTTGTAACGATCGTGAAGAGGTAATCCTATCCATGCTAGCTCTGAAAGCAGGTGAATGCCGACCGTGTACGCATCCAAAAGAGACTGAGCGTCGTGCGGGTGAACCTGACGAACACACTGAATCCAAATCTGGGATGCTCGAAAGCGATGACGAGAGGGACCTGTGGAAGACCGAGCAGCTTGGGAAGAATATAGAATGGCTTGGGTGAGGTCAGGACTTGATGGATCACGAGAGCGTTGGAAACGTTCCATAAGTGAAAGTGCAAGAGAGTTTAAGCGCAAAGGTTTGTCTGGATGACCGTCAGGCGTGAGTTGCACCGCATTCTCTTCTACTGATATAGACCTCTGCAAGTCCGCATCGTCTCCCGAGTGATGATGGAGCGTAAATAGCGAGCGCCCAAGATTGGTTAATAATGAAGGTTTGTCTGGATGACCATCGGGCGTAAGGCGCACCGCATCTTCGAGCATCAATATCGACTTCTGCAGGTCAATAACATCTTTGACGCGCTCGTAACGAGCTAACAATGTGGCCCCGAGATTATTTGTCCACGAAGGCTTGTCTGGATGATCATCGGGGGTGAGCTGCAAGGTCTCCTCGTGCTTTGACACAGACATCTCCAGATCCACGACATTTCCAAAGCGCTGATAGCGGGCAGACAGCACATGTCCGAGGTTATTCAGCCGTGATGGTTTGGTAGAATGACCAGCAGGAGTGAGTCGCACTGCATCCTCAAACATCAATATGGACTTGTTTAGATCAGCGACTTCCCCGAAGCAGTCATATCGCATCCAAAGTAAGCCTCCCAAACTGCTGAGCCGTGCAGGTCGACGTGAATGGTCATCAGGGGTAAGCTGTAGCGCGTTTTCTGTCATAGATATTGCCTTCTCCAAGTCCAAGACGTCTCCAAAGTGTTCGTAGCGAGTCGACAATGAATGCCCGAGGTTGTTAAGCCACGAAGATTTGTCCACGTCGTCATCGGGCGCGAGCTTCAGAGCCTCCTGGAGCTTTGATATCGACTTTTCCAGGTCTTTGGCATCTCCAAAGCGTTCATAGCGCGTGGAGAGCATGTTTCCAAGGTCGTTTAAGCGTGAAGGCTTGTTTGGATGATCATCAGGAGTTTTCCCCACCACATCCTCGGAGATTGATATTGCTTTATGTAGGTCCCCGACATTCCCAAAGCGTTCGTAGCGAGTCAGGATAGAAATTCCAAGATTGTGTAGCCGCGAGGACTTCTCCGGATGACTGTCAGACGTAAGGCCTGCGACGTCCGTAAACGTCGATATCGATTTCTCGAGGTCCGCGACGTCTGCAGAATATTCATAGCGAGTCCAAAGCGAACACCCGAAGTTGTTGAGCCGTAGAGCCTTGTCCTTGTGACTCTCGGGCGTCAGGCGTACCGCATCCTCGAACACCAATATCGCCTTTTCCAGGTCAAAGACGTCTCCAAGGCGCTCATAGCGCGAGACCAACCAACTGCCGAGATTGTTCAATCCCAAGGCCTTGTTTGGATGTGTGCTAGGTGTGAGTCGCACATTGGACTCGGCCATTGATATCGCCTTGTCCAGATCAGCGACATTGCCGAACTTTCGATAGCGAGTAGACAACGAGAGGCCTAGATTATTCAGCCAAGATGGCTTGAGTGGGTGACCGTCAGGTGAGAGGCGCACTGCCTCCTCTCTCATCAATATCGACCTCTCCAGGTCGGAGACAACCCCAGAACGCCGATACTGAGCCAGGGAGAGATATCCGAGATTGTCCAACCGCGAGGATTTCTCGGGATGGTCGTCGGAAGTTGCTTGTACTGCAACCTCAAGCATTGATATAGCCTTTTTGGGATCGGAAAAGTCACGAAGAAACTCGAATCGAACACAGAAAAGAATTCCGATGTGGTCGAGCAATGCAGGCCTAGATGAGTCCCAGCAAAACATCCACTGCAGGCTGGAATCTAGCCGTTGAAGTAGCTTATCGTCGTTAAGGTCATCCTTTATGGTCTGGAAGGCTTTCATCTGGTTGACTAGGTCAAATTCCGCTGCGGTGCCAAGCGCAAGGACCGCGGCATGATATACATAGCCATTGGCCTGTGAGACCTCTAGTACCTGTGACAACAGCGTTCTGCCCTCTAACTCGTCTGCTTCAGCATCGTCGATTTGCGAGCGAGCTAGGAGGGATATTGCGAGACTGAGTAGGGTGAATGGATGTTCTGGGTGACCACGAGGACGGAGAAGAAGTGTGTCCCGGTAAAGGTTGATTGACATGTCTAGATCCAGAGAAATGTCGCCCACTCGGAAGCAAATTGATTTGGCGATAGCAAGATTGAATAAGACGGTGCTGTAACTGGGGTGGTCCCGTGGACATAAGGTACGAGCATGTTCAAAATGTCTGATGGATTCGTCAAGATGAAGCTGTTCTTGCAGTTTGCGATAGCGACTGAGTGCACCATGCCCACTGTCTGTTGCCTCCCCAAGTTTGCGTGTCACCTCGGACTCGGGCAGCTTTTGGCGCTAAGCAGACAGTAAAGGTTTGGTAAAATCGATCGACCCACCTCTAACGCAGCTGGGTATTCATCCTGAGTATGAACTTGTCGATCGATCTCAACTTCGAGAGACAAAGGTGACGAAATATCGCTGTCACTTTGTTGCAAAAATTTGATAGCTATGCAACAGTTTGAGGTAACCAAAAAAAAAAAGTTACTGACGTTACTCACGCTTATGCTCTTCATCCAGATCAAGTAACTCGCCAACGGTGGTTTCGAATTGAGAAAGTACCTCTCCGTTTCCCAGTGTTTGTCCCAGCTCAAAGGATGCAATCACCACAAGGGATAGCTTCGACGACCGATCTAGTGGCCTATGACGTTGTTAAATGAAGAGCAAGACGTGACCAGCCTGCCAACTCACAATACAAGTTTGTCATCCCATTCGACCACATCCTTGTCCACTGATACGGCCTTATTTGAGGTTCGCTGGCTCATTGTCTGGTTCTGTGCCACCACATAGAATGCTACAGGAATGCGCTGAAGCTTAACGACTATATTGGCTGCACGAATTCCTGTTCTAAAAATAAGCGCCGACTACCTGATTTCAGGTGAAAAGCTTACGAGTGATCAAGACGAACTCTTTTCTCTTTCCACCTGAGGACTCGCAGGAATGCCTTTGAGCTGGAGCTAATTCACCCACTCGATCTGGTTCCTGAATAGAAGGCGGCGCCTGGGCCTGAGTGGGGGTGTCATCGAGTACATCGTCCTCGTCTGGGGATCTGACGAGGCAAGGGAAGCAATGGGTGAGAAATTTTGGGAGATTCGAAAACATGGAAGTGTCGCAATTAGAGGGAAAAATGTGGTTTCGAATTGCGCCAGTGACAGCGCTCGAGGTAGTCGTGTTTTAATGAACATTCAATGCAAAAAGCCTCGTAGCCTTGCGACCTAGGCACAGCAACATTTACAAAAAGCCGCCTTAGTGACGCACACAGCACAGCGAGTACCTGACATCATGATGGTCTCCAGAATACGTATCGAGCGATCTTCAAGCGATTGTCTAATGACGAATTTTGGAGCCAAAATTTGTTGCGGTGGCAAGAAGTTTTGAGTTTGCGAAGTTATCGTAAGCGACAAGTCACAAGTCACTAGTCAACTTTGATAACGTCAGCATCCAGGTCACATCATCAAAGCTCTATCATAGCAAGATTATGACAACCACCTATCCACCAAATGCACGATCAAATATATGTTGTAAGTTCACGTGCTGATGCCACTCAATATAGAACGGCATCCGATGATCCATAGCGCCGATGCAGGTATGCCAGTTGTGCCGTTCGGAGCGGATGCTGCATAGATGGAATCCCAATCTGACCAAGGTCAAGAACTTCCGTGTCAAGACCGTAAGTGAACATTCGAGGCAACATGGCTCGCACCCGCGATACCGGTGACATAGTCAACCCCTTTGAAAGTCCTCAAGAGAGAGACTGGAACGATGCGGTCAGTCTGGCCGAGGTCACCACTACGGTTAGTCAGCGGAAATAGGTCAATTCGATCGATGATACGACGCGGATGACTCGGGCAAGATTACAAATAACCGAGCCGGGTACGGGGAATTTTCGGGCCGATGTACCAATACATCCAAATTGGGTCCCACCAATGATGAAGGTCGGTTGCCACTCGTGTCCAGCTTCAGATTTGGTCCGCACCTTCAATCATGCCAGGAGATTAAGATTAGTTGTGTGTTCCATGCAAAATAGTGACATTATTTTAGTCAGTGAGCCTGAACCAATCACATGTGACACTAGTGCCGAGATTAATGACTGAAGTCTGGTCCATACAGAGTAAGTCAGTAGTCATACTCCCACACGTCCTATCGAGGTTCGACTCCGAGGCGATCACTCTGACATTGCACGAATTACACCAGAGTATGCTTTCACCTTGAATGGCTGATTTAGAATTCCGTTTCTTAGTTGACCCACTGCCGGATAGCTCAAGTATAAAAGGCCCAGGCTACGAGCATGTCGTCCATCAGTTATCCTAAGCATCATATCTCGTATTTCAGCAAACATGTCTAATACTCTCCAGTTGCCCCCTCTCGACTACTCCCTCTTGCTCCCAGACTTGGTCAACTTTCATATGGAAAGGAACCCTGGTTTCCCCGTGTTCGCCTACACAAGCGAGACCATTCCGGACACGCTGGTTGAAATCTCGTTTCTCGAATTCGGTCGAGCAGCTCACCGCGTAGCCCATGCCCTTCGTCCCTCCCGTCACGGTGCAGACGGTGAAGTTGTGATGATTATTGCCAACACGGATACGATCCTGTATCAAGCTGTCGTCGCAGGTTTATCAATCGCCGGATACGTTGTGCGTCACACTCTTCACTACCTCATTCTGCTCTCACACATCGATTACAGCCATTCCCTGTCTCCCCTAGAAATTCTGTCGCCGCTATTGTAAATTTGATGAAGAAAACGCAATGCTCGCGTATAGTCACGCTTAATCACGCTCACAAAGCCATCATCGATGATATCCGCCACGAATTCGAAGGTCATGATCTGACTATTTATGAACTTCCCACACTACACTACGCTTTTCCGAAGCTTGGGGAGGAGACTGAGGCCGACTCCTTTGTGCCATACCCTCCCCCGGTGGAACGTCCGAGTTTGGACTCTTTAGCTATCTATATCCACTCTTCAGGCAGTACCGGCTTCCCTAAACCCATTCCTCACACCCATAGAATCCAAATCCAGTGGATGGCAAATCGTTCGTTATTCCTCACTCTGTGATTGTTCCACCACTGAATATTTTCCAGCCTTCTTCCATGAATATGCAGAGGTATCTAGTCCCCGTCGAGGCGCTGCTATGGCGGCACCCCCATTCCATGCCTTTGGTATCGTCTGCCAACTCTATTCTCCAATTGCGTCTCTTATCACTTGTGTGGTCTATCCTCCACGTACGGGAATGAATCCATTGGCTCAGCCAGTGATACCAACGAGCGACAACATCATAGATTGTCTTAAGAAGATCGAATGCAATATCTTATGGACCGTCCCGAGCTTCCTCGAACATATGGCCACGTCGGACGAAGCCATTGAAATTCTGAAGACATTAGAATCTGTGGTATGTCAAGTTCAGCAAAGTTCGTCGTATCTTACTGAGTGTTTCCAGCATTTTGGTGGGGGCCCGCTGCCTACCAAGGCCGGAGAGAAGCTGTGGACAGCTGGGGTACAGCTTTTCAGCATTTATGGAGGCACAGAGTTTGGAGCACCTGTGGGAATAACTAGCAAGCAAGATGCCATTGAAGGTGACTGGATGTGGTTGAGTTTCCCTGAAGACCTGAAGATAAAGTGGGTTCCGCAAGGAGACGATACATACGAATTACACATTCTGGTGGGTTTTACTCCGTCGTAGTCCCATCAAGTGCTGACGAATTTGATCAGTCGACAGAAGATCGTCAGATGGCGATAGAGAATATACCCGATGCAAAGGGATATGCCACCGCAGATGTCTTCGCCAAGCATCCCACAAAAAATGCATGGAGGATGTGAGTTTCTAACTGATTTACACCAAAACTGGACTCACAGTCGTGTGCTGCATGATAGTGTTGGCAGAGCTGATGATGTTATCATTCTTGCATTGGGAGAAAAGACCGTTCCTGGCCCAATGGAGAATGTCATTAAATCATCTCCTCTGGTGGAAGATGCTGTGATGTTCGGACGGGAGCGACATCAAGTTGGTGTTCTCATCGAACCCCGTCCTGGATGCGCTATCGACGTCAGCGATGAAAAGGCGGTAGGCGAGTTTAGAGATCAAATCTGGTACGTACTTCGTCTGAGATTTGCATCAACTGGTCGACTAAAGTGATTCAAGGCTCGTGATCGAAGAAGCCAACAAGCCTTCGCCAGCGTTCAGCCGTATATTCAAGGAGATGATTTTGGTCACGAGCCAAGACAAACCGATGTCACGTGCTGCGAAGGGTACCGTTCAACGCAAAGCGACTTTGAGTGCTTATGATGCGGAAATCAACAAATTGTAAGTCATCTGTGGAATTTAGGCTCGCGAGTTTGCTTACCTGGGTCGAAGGTACGATACCATCGAAGCCAGTTCAGTGATTCCAAATGGCTTGGCTGGACCATCGGCATGGACAAGTGAGGTGCTCGAAATGTGGCTATTGGAACATGCCAGGGCCATCGGCTCTAACGATCATGTTGACGCCACCACCGACCTGTTTGCTCAAGGATTCGACAGGTGAGTGGTCCTTTGACGCACTTATGTTCCACACCTTGCTCAAACAACCTTTCTTTTGCAGCTTGAGCGTAACACAGCTTCGAAACCGGATAGTGGGCACTCTCCACAACTCGTCTGATCCGGAGATCAAGAAGGCTGCTACCCGTGTTCCTCTCAACGTCATCTTCGAAAACCCGACCCTTCAACAACTCAGTTCGCGTATCGCTGCTCTTGTTGACGACAATGGCGCAAGTCAAGCAATAGATTCCATAGAGCAACATCGACGAGCGATCAATGCTATGATCGAGAAGTACTCCGTTGACTTGGACGGGCCTATGGATGGTGTTCTTTCAAGCAGCCAGCCGATCGAGCCTGCGGTCGTGCTGCTCACTGGTACAACTGGTGGTCTCGGATCTTTCTTGCTCGCCGAACTTTTAAAGAGCCCCACGGTGGAGCGCGTGTTCGCTTTCAACCGTCCCTCGTCTAAAAAGTCGATCGAAGAACGACAAATGTTGGCGTTTAGAGACAGGGGTCTTTCTATCAGCTTGCTAGACTCGAACAAGCTCTACTACGTCGAAGCAGACGCGTCCTTGGACAAGTGTGGTCTTTCTCCAGCTCAGTATGAAGAGGTAACGTGGTGTC
>JBBPTK010000679.1:0-12310 GCA_038094135.1 Spongiforma cf. squarepantsii
CTTCAGGAAGGCGAGCGCATGGAAGGTCCCCCCCTCCGAGAAGATCCCGTGGGGCTGAGGCCAGGATGGCAGATCCGGTGACTCGGCCGTTGCCTTCGATTTGACACCGTCTGCACAGATGCTGCGTCGATGGTTCGCGGCGGACTTCGTCGGACCAGGGTACATGATGGTCTTGCAGCGGGAGCATGTCGGAACCTTGTGGGGCTGTAGGCGGTAGATGAAAAATTGCACGATGAGAAAAGTAAGATGGCACTTACATTCTTTCCGGTGGCGGCGTTGGTCTTGACAAGGTCGACGGCAGTGCAGTGGTGGCGCCAGAACCTTTCGCCGTTCCACCTCGCTGCGCAATGTAAATTAGAGCATTAGTTAGTAGTCAGTTAGTGATGCAGTGCGAGTTTAAAAAAAAGGTCAGACTCACATGTAAAGTCGTTGCCATGATCTGATCTTTTCCCTTTTATTATCGTGTTCACTCGTGTATTACTAGTCCTGTTTGCCTCGTTGTGTCGCGTGTACGTGTACAACAGTCTACTTACATAGTTTTGACGTTTGTTCGTGGCTCACTCGAGTTTCAGAGTCGAAGGAGGTCAAATCATACACGGCAGTACTACATGTACCATAATGCATTCACCTGTGTATTGAACGATAGTGTACTGTACCTACATAGTTTCGACGTCTGCTCGGGGTTTGCTACCCGTTGCCTGGTCGTCGTTCGCCCGTCCCAAACTCTACCCCTTCGGTGGGGTTTCCGTGTTCCGGGGGCCTACCCCTTCGCTCCTTCTCGGCTCGCCTCCGGCTTGCCAGCGCCTGCGCATGACCTATCTGCCGACGATGTTCCCTTGCAGGACCCTTGGCTCCTGTGGCTCAGTATAACAGGATTCTCCTTCAGAGGAGTCAACAACGGCGAGTCAGCATCCATTCCAGTTCTGCGGGCTAAGTGAACATGACTACGCACTTTTTGACATGACAGACAGAACAGAGTGCGCCGGCAACAACCATGACATGATCACCCCTCATTGTTTTCCGCCCATCGTCTTGTACACCCACTCGAGCCGTTGCAACTCCAACTCCAGCTGCACTTTGCGCGTCTCTGGTTCCACCATCCACTCTCGATGCGCGGTCCACTCGATTCGCATCTCCGTCTCTATCTTGTCCATTCTTTCTTCGTGTTCACGTTGGTGCTGATGTTCTGCGCGTTCTTCCGCTTGGAGCCAACGTTGGAAGTTATGTTGTTTGCCTTGGTCCAAGTTCCGGACTTTTCTCGATGCCATGGTTTACTGGTACTTTAGCTGCTAGATACGGTATATTAGTCAATCTTTTATACTTGTGTTGAACACATACCATCTGGTTGGGACTGTAGTCCTTGTAAACGTAAAATCCCGAGACAGGTAGTCGATGCGGTGTTTGAATTCGTGACGCGATTAGAAATTTGGTGCTTTCCCCTTGGCTTTTCTTTCGCCTAGTTGAGGCCGTCTGACACCTACCCATCTAGTTCTCTCTCTCTCTCTTTTCATAGCCCTGTCGACCACTGAAGGAGCAAGGTGCCAGCGAAGCATGACTTATTGACGAGACCGTTCCTGAACACTCGAATTGGCACGTCTAGCGACACACCCTTCTTTGCAATCTCCCACTTATTGGAGACCGGGGAATAGGCATCAACTAACTAGCCCTGTCATACCCCTCACCGAATTTCCCTGTAAGGAATGACCACTACACCTTTGAGGTGTGGTTATCTGACGATATCTGTTTTTCCTCAGCAAGTGTTGTTCCCGCTATGAGGCACATTGAAACCGGATTCAATGTCTCGCCCTCTGGTCAAAGTGCAAAGAAACGTGGAGATCAGCGTTCCGTGTTATTGATGGATGAAGTGTCCGGTATGTCTTCTCGAAAACGGAGGATGTGATTTAATAACCTTGACCAGGTGCAATCAAAGTAGATGATATGTATATATACAATAAATGCGGATCTATCCCGATTTGAATCATTTAGCAGGGACATCTGCGATGGATGATCCCGCGTGTTACTCTACAATAAGCCATGATGAGGCATTCGTAGGTCTTAAATACTGTTAAACGGATGGTTCGTTGGCTTAGAAAGTGAGCGTAATTCTCTCATCTAGGTGGATCCAGCTTACTGTCTGAATGCAAGCGTCTTGTACCTTTTCCAACTGGCGCTGCAGTGGGTACCACAAATTCGCTACGAGAATTTGAAGATAGGTCTGTGGAGTTTGAAGCAATATCTTGCTACGGAAATGGATACTCAAACAGCACAGGCAGAATATCATAGATGAAGACGTCGCTGTCATCACTTGAGTTACGAAAAGGGTGCTCGACTTTTCGGGGATATCCAAACAAGCGCTCAGGGTAGAGGGGTAATTGTGGGAGAGTTGAGGCGACGTCGAAGATCTGATAATCTTGGTTTAATGATGAGGGGGAACGTGTAAGTCGTTCAGCAGCTGCGAGGAAGATATAGGGTCTCGGTCGACGACCGTACCTCTCCCTCTCTCAACCACACTAACATCCAGCCCAGGATCGACTTCTTGCCTCTTGGACCTTTTCTTCGGCCTTGTAGTAGCAAACTATGGGATTTCATCGGCATGTTGGTAAGTTCATAGAGGAGACGATTGCGAGAACAACGCTGAAGGAAGAAAAAGTGCGAGATACACCAACAGTCGGACCGTCCTTGCGTAACTTCATTGATGAAGGATGCGGCTCACTCGAAGGTAACAGTTTCAAGTTCTGATGTGATTGCCATCTGACCAGAACATCTTGAAGAGAATGTCTCAATTCCTACTGGCGTTGCCGCCCGGACGGTCTCGAAGCAAGTTGAAGATGATCTCACTGACTATGAAGTGTCTTCGCCGGTGTTGCTGGGCGGTAGAACTGAAATTGATCTTGGAGATGAATCATGCTTGGTCGCATTCCTCGATGAAGAACATGTCGTCAGCGGCAACGAAAGGGGGAAGATTCAGCGTTGGCGAATCGACGACGGGACGGAGGCTGGACCGACAATGTATGCAGGAGATCGCATTCGCAGCATCGCTGTGACAGCAGACGGAGAATGGATTGCCAGCGGGACGAAGAATGGTCAGGTAGTAATATGGCAGGCAGCGAATGGGGAGCCGGTAGCCGAGATTAAAGCTCACAGGAAGGACGTGTATGCGATGGATTTTTCTGCCGACAAGGCATGGATTGCGACCGGATCAGATGACAAGACTGTCTGCGTCTGGAATGTCTCTATTAACGAGAGACGGCGGCCCCTAAGTCGACTTGACCATGATGATGGTTTGGCTGCTGTCAGGTTCTCCCCAAACGGGCTCCTCGTTGCTACAGCCACGTATCCGATGGACTCAGACTCTGTGCTCCCGGGTCGTACTGGGACTCTGCGTATCATCAACTGGCGAAATCATTGCATCCTCTTCAACCTTCCAATCGAAATCTGTGCCCTCAATAATCAAACCTTCACTTGGACACCCAACAGCCAGCAACTTTTTGCATTATTTGTCGACGGGAAGATTAGTCATCTTGACATATGCACTAGCAGGGTGCTTTCGACATGGAATATTCACAACTGCGAAGATCCTTATTCTATCCTTTTATCAAACGACGGGAGACTGATTGCAGCCTCCGGTGATTCGACGATCTCATTCTGGGACACTACAACATGCCAGCAAGTTGGATCTGTCGTCAGCGAAGGCCATTCTGCTGTTTCTATGACTATCTCGGCGAAGTGGCGCAGCATGGTGACTGCTGGGGACAAGCGAGTCACCATTTGCGATCTTTACGGTTTCTTACCCTTGCCAAACTGCAAAATAGTAAGTGGATCCACTCTGAATGGCATACAAGATGACATTTTAATCGCAAATCATGGCAGACATTCTCCGAGCAAGAAGCGAAGATCCAATCTCTTCGTATGTTGGCCGTTTACCGACTGGCTATTTCCATTTGATCACGTGACTTAGAGGAGAAAATAGCCAATCTTGAAGGAACGATTCAGCAACTGACCAACTCCAAAAAGGATAGCCTCAATCAAACCATCCGATCACTTCGTTCTGACCTTGATGCACGCAACGAAACAATTAGGTCTCTTCGTGTGCGCAGAGGAGGCTCGAGTACGTTCTCGTCAGTTTACTTACGTTCTGTTCACAACGCTGTCCACCAGACAGCGAAATTATACTTCTTAACAAAACCATACAAGAGCTCAATGACAAGCTTGCCGTTTCTCAACGATCGACCGACCAGCAAGCGAATGCCCTGAATGAGATTATCACGTCGTTGCGTAGAGACCTCTGTGCACGAGAAATGGATGCAGGTGCGTTCAATGTACCCGTAAACAATATTGGCCTAATCATCACTATCGAATAAAACGTGAAAAGCGACTTTTGAGAAGACTATTGGTGATCTCCGAATTGAGCTTTCTAACTCCAAGCGTGCAGCGGAGGATAGCTTGAACGAAACTATGCGCACGCTTCTTTCTGGAAAAGAAAACGCGGGTGTGTTCATTGTTATCTCTACTCGCGTGTCGATTGACATTCATGTCCATTAGAGAACAAAGTTGTTCACCTGGAACAAACGATCAAGAAGGTCTCCGTTCAACTCGCTGACTCCCAACGCCTCGTCCGTATGCATGAAAAAAAGCACCACTGTGAAGTGCTGTATACCCAAGGTCGCATATATGATGTCTCGACGAATCTTCTCCAGATGCCTAGTACTCTGAGTGAAGATCTGAGGTCGAACAAGTTGCTCTCGGACTGGTTCGCTGGTGAGTACTTGGTTTTCGTCGTCGTACCATTGGATAGATGGTTCAGTTCTCTGTTACCAGAGTTCACACAGCGATGTACTGTGAGCCTGGAAAAAGTCGGCGATGAGGCATCGACTAGCGGGAAAGTCGACGAAGCAATAATGGCTTACTCGGCTACACTGTCGCTCACTTCCTCGGTTGCACTCACGGTGTTGATCAAGTGGGCAAAAATAGTATTGATTCAAGGGTCGATTGACGAAGCATTGAATGCCGCGTCGAAGGTATGATTCACTTGATGGTTCAAAATTTGCAGCCTGATACCCTTGTGGTATAGTTCAAGGTCCCTGCTTCTCATGTCTATCAAGTAATCTGCGACGCCCTTGAAGTAAATGATCGGATCACCGAAGCGATGTCATACTTTCAGCGAATGCAACTTCAATTCCGAGCGGATGTGAGCGCAGAAGATGAACGAAGGCAATGGGAAGTCGGTGAGTAGTCACTGCGAGGACGTAGTCAATACTAATTCAGCTATCCTTTTCACCAGGTTTCAGAAAGCGTTGCGTCGACAAGCTTACGAGACTGGGTGATTCGGTGATGGAGTACAGTGACTCCCTCATGAGCGCCGAGCAGTACGATGAAGCGATGAAGGCTTACACTACAGCAGTATTGTTCTCCCCGCCAGACTTAAACAGTGTATTGGTCAAGTGGGCAAGACTGGCGACGATTCAAGGAACAACGCGCGCCGCATTGAGTGCGGCTGCCAAGGTATGCTTTTTCATAGTTCATATGGTCCGAATAACGACTCGTTTGGTTGGTTCAGTTCGACCTTCCCGCGTTTGAAGTATATCGAACCTTATGCGATGTTCTTGAAAGCAGCGATCGCGTTATGGACGCTATCGTATGCTTCCGAGAGATGCAAATAGACCTGCAAGAAGACACGAGCCATGCAGAAGGACGAGTGCAGTGGGAACTTGGTCAGAAATTCCAACGATGATACAAATGGGTTAACTGGAGCACTTGCAACAGATTTTCAACTACGCTGCGTCAAAAAGCTCGAAAAGCTCGGCGACTCTGCGATGGAATCTGAAAACTACCATATCGCCATTGCTTACTACGCCAATACATTATCACTTGAGCCAACAAACAAGAACGAGGTTCTTCTCAAGTGTTGCAAAGCACGAACAGGATCTCTAGAAAAGGAGCTCATTCGGGCCAACAAAGTAAGGATTTTGAGCGAACTCCCTACGTATTTTGTTGACAGCCATTTCACTCAGGACATTAAAAGCAACCCGTCATCTTACGAGGGATACTGCAGAAAACACGCGGTGCTACATCGCATGGGGCGCTTCCGCGAAGCGTTCAGGGCGTTCCAGAGTATGCTTGCAAAGATTGATGAATCAGCTGATCCCGATGTTCAGAGTCGGTCGTTTTGTCGTTACAACCATCTGACTTGTTATAATCCCTCGATTGCAGAGCTTCGTGAACAATATGTCGATTCTACGCCCACAATTCGACGCTTCATCCAGCAGGCTATCCGCAACATGCCTCGCATACTTGTCAATACTCGCACTGGCCATCTGTACGACAAAGTGGCTCAAGCAGCTATGTTCGAAAAACAATCCAGTTTCGATAGACTAAAGTCCTCGATGACTACTCAGGTTAACGATGCTTGCATTTGGAGGGAGGTGAAGAATTACTATCGATATGTAATGCTCTCCCACAGATGGGAGGACGGAGAACCTCTTTTCCAGACTGTCGAAGGCATCTCAGTCTACGCTCTTGAACTCTCCTCGGCGAACATCAAGCTACAGACATTTTGCAAACTTGCGCGATCTCTTGGATTCGAATGGGTATGGTCGGACACGTGCTGTATTGACAAAAAGGACAATGTCGTGTTACAAGAGTCACTAGTGGCCATGTTTACATGGTACCGCGGCTCATCACTTACCATTATTTACCTCCGTGGAGTCTCATCCAAGTTCCAGAATCCTGGCGCGCTCCGGGAGAGTATATGGAACACTCGGGCATGGACGTACCAGGAATATATCGCTGCTGAGACGGTTCAATTCTACACGGAAGACTGGAAGCCATACCTGAACCTGGATATGCACAATCACAAGGAGTGTCCAGAGATTATCAAGGAGATGCAACAAACCGCGGGTGCTCTCACGCAGGAGTTGTTGGCCCTCAGGCCAGACTTGGGAAGGGTACGAGAGAAGCTGTACGTGGCTTCGAGGCGACAAACGACAATCATGGAAGATGCTGCTTACTCGCTTCTCGGGATCTTCAATGCTTCGATTCCGGTTATCTACGGGGAGGGAAATCGTGCAGTCGGTCGACTGCTTGATCATGTTCTGACAGGGTCTCGAGATATCACAATTCTGGCCTGGACCGGACACGCAGGGAGCCATAATAGCTGCCTACCCATGGACTTGACGGTCTACGACCAAGTGGTTCCGCCACACATCCCACGGACGATCGAGTTGGTGGAGATGAATCGTATGGTCTTGGCATTGCGCTCGTCGCTGCCGGACCTTCCTCAGGCCGTAGCACTTCACCGGTCTCTCAGTGCACTTCCCCCACCCTCGTTTGCTGCCACTCGCTTGCAGCTATCCGGTATCGCTTTTCCAGTCACCCAGCTCGTCGAACTTCCAATAGAAACAGAAACAGATTTCGACGGGTACAATTATCGCGTATCAGCGGACATGCTCAGTGACGTCGAGATCAGGACTACGGACGATCTGTCAGCCATGGAGGAGTTGATTTTGATCCATCCCTGGATCAGCCCCTTGCTCAGCCTGGACAGCTCGCGTCGTGTGGGTAGGGTCGATCACACCACGCGTGCCCTTCGGCTGGTTGCTCGTCTCAGACAGCCATTTGGTGCGTTGATGCTTGCGCCACTATGGGATGACCAGTACAAGCGCGTTGCCACGGATAGTCTGATCATGGTTCGAGTACGCGAGGATGCGTCGTTGGCAGAGTTGACAGAAAATATCACTACGGTCGACGTGCAGTGAAGGATAGTGAGCCTTCGTCGTGATTGACTAGTTAACTTAGCTTGTCGATGTCTGTTTGAGTTGTAGTAGCACCATCTATACTTTGTTTTCGCGACTCGTACACTGCGACCTTGTCTCTCCGCTTGAAATGATTCGGCACGAATACGGTCAGTTTCGATTCACTACTATGTACTTAAGCTTTGAAAATCGCCCCGCGAAGTACTTCGAAACAGCTTGTTCGCTGCACATCACGAATGAAGTTGTCGGATCATTGAGACTTGTACATGAGCCCGCTATATCACCCTCAGTTTTCAGTGCACCCTCCCACACTTAATGGCACACCCTCTTTTCCCTCTCACCCAGCCAGCTACCATTTTACCACTGTCATTCAGTCTCAGTTCGCTCTTCCTATTTGCTGGTGCTCAATGTTTTTGTTGGCTCTCTTATTCAATTTCAGCGAGTTCCAACCCCCAGGGAGATTCTCACAGACTGGTGTCAGAATTGCATTCCGTGAATCTATCATGTACTCGTACAGAATAGAACTTGGTGCTGTTTCATCGTATGCATTCCACTACTCCGACAAGATCACGTGCTATACATTCGCATTCGAACAACTACGACACCCGATGAAGCAAACACACCCCCTCGACCGGTAACAGCTCGCTCTCCCTAAACCGCACGCTCACTGTACCCGGCCTCGTTATCCGAATCCATCCCCTTCCCCGGCGATCCCGTTCGAGCACCAAACATAAATGCGCGCGTCCCGCATGCAGCGCAGCATACCCATGCGGACCAGGTCGCACGTCATAGTCCACCACCCCGAGCGCATACTCCCGTTCTCGTTCTCGTTCTCGGTCCCGTTCTCGTTCTCGTTCTCGGTCCCGTTCTCGTTCTCGTTCTCGGTCCCTGTCTCGGTCTCGGTCTCGGTCTCGATCTCGATCTCGATCTCGATCCCGTCCTCTTCCAGCCGGAATATCACTGTAACGCTCGTGATCATGGTCGTACGCACGCGAGGACCCATACCCCTGTTGCGTCGCTGCGGTAGCAAGAGGAACAAACATCTGAATGGGCTCCTGAGCCGTTGCCAGTGCAGGCGTCAGCATGAAGCGCGCGTTCTGGGCGTCGGTCTGCTCGAGGGGCTCACAGTACGCGGGAATGAGGACGAGTCGAGCTCGGAGCCCGAGTTTGGTGAGCTCGTACCCAGGGTCGCCGAGTGCGCCTGATGGTGCGATGAACTCGCCCTGCATGGCCTGAGGCCCGTAACACTGAGGAGAAGATGGTATAGCGAGAGACCACGGCGAGGGTTTACCCGCCCACGCGAAAAAGTCGGGATCGGTGCATTGTTCTGCGATTGCGCTCATGAGCTTGTAAAACGCGCGTGCACCCTCCCCATAAGAGATCGGTAGTGTGATGTCAAATAATCCGAGAAGGGAATATGCGATATCTTCGGTGCGAGACGTGGAACGCTGCGATGCCCATCGCATCTTTTCGGCCACTCGGGTGCAACTCGGCACAAAGTTTCGTATGTCGGATTCAGGGATGCCCGTTACTTTGGCGATGGCGGAAACGACTACATCGTTGTCCTTGTCGTTGACGCGCTGGTCATCTCGGTTGTCTCTTCCGGCACGTTCTTCTCTCCGCCCTTCGGTGGCAGGATAGATCGGCGACCAACTATTGCCATAAAACCGAATCTTGCGAGAAAAGAGGAGTTCCTGTAGAGTCCAGCTTCTCGTGAACCATGAATCCGACATAAAATTCTCTAGCGTTGATGAATCTCGGAGATGAACGATGCATACAGCTGCCTCCGAGAACCAGACACCTGTCGATAGGATGGCCTCTTCGAGCTCCGTGCTGCTCTCCTTATTGATGCAGCATGTGCTTGACCAAGCGTACTCACAACCGTAATCCGTTCGTGCTTTCTCGCAAAAGTCGCGGAGTTTTTGATATCCTGGTCCGTTCGGAGTGGACCTTCTAGTAACTTGAAACCTCTTGTTTGGTAGTTCGTGAAACAAAGGCTCGCCATCGCCGCATCTGTGGGAAAAGACAGCGAAGCTGATTGTCGACCGAACATAATCGAGCTTTGCAGAACGATGTTAGGATTCCCCTGGACGGCCTGAGGTAGTCCGCGCACTTACAAAAGGAGCGATGACGTCCGGATCTACCACCGAAACTCCCAGCTTTCTGGCCTCTTCATCTTGTTCGAGTAGCAACTTGGCGAGATGCGAATCTGAAAGGGACTCTACTACTCGCGGTCTGAATGTTTCCCATATTTCGTTGCGCGTGACGAGCGTCATATCTGCGACGCGAACGAGGTGGGTCGGAAGGGTGTTGAAAACATAAGTCTCAAAGGTGCTTTGGAGACGCTGTCGCGCCAACGTCTCGCGTTCGGTGAGGGTGAGTTGGGGGATGGATGGGGCTGTGGGGAGTGGCGTCGCATGACGTCGGGGGGAAGACGATTTGCTTCGAACGAGTCTGCTGGCAGAACTGCTGCGTGCACGACGACTGTTGACACGCGTGCGTGTGCCGTAATCGGACGTGCCGTTCGTCGTCGTAGGCGGCTGGCGTCGTGAAGAATGAGATGCGACCTCAGGACCAGGCCCAGGTGTAGCCCATCCTTCCCGATCGTCGCGATGTCTGTGATAGAAGTGGATATGGCTGGTATCTTGTTGGGGAAGAGGGTTGGCGCGGCTGCGCCTGGATGGCCCAGAGGTCTGTTGTGGTGGAGGTCGTGCGTAAGACGTGGAGTAGTATGGGTCGTCGTCGCCGTCGTCGGGGTAGTCTGACTTCCTGGAGGTGTGTCTCGACTGGCTCCAGTGTGGACCGGAGTGGTTGGCGTAGAGCATGATGGTGGAGAGAAGAGGGAGCCCCGTGCCCTCGATAGATCTTCATCGATTGACTCTGTGACATTACAACATCCGGTTAGTGGCGCCGTCGGTGATAAAGCCAAGTGTGGTTAGCACGGTCATGAATTTAATTTAACTCTACCCTCAGAGCCTTCAGTTTCCGTTTCATGTATGTACTGGAAGACAGGTCAATTAGTTCAGTGACGAGTACCAAGGGCAGTCGAGGGAAGGTTCTGAGGATGTGGAATGACTAACAAACCAGAGAGGCGAACCAGCAAGGAAACCGAGGATATCAAGAAACGACTCTGGGAGATATAAGACATCTAGTAAACTGTTTGACGCCCTCGGAGTCCTGAGAACGGGGCAGGTTACACTGCCAATCGAATTAATCAGGGACGCTCGTTAATCTAGCATGAGTTCAGTGAGAAGACAATCATATCTCGATTGGAAGCAACTTGCCTCGCAGACATGGTTGACCTCGTCACAAAAATCCTGCAGTGGGAGGAACCCCCGCTCGACCAAACAGGAGTAGTATGAAACATGTATGCCTCACAAATCCATCTCTACTGACGGAAAATGTTCCGAAAAAAATTTCCTAACCTGAACAGGATCACCGATAGGCGACCTCGGGAAAGAAAGATACGTAATGGACTCATTGTAAACCTCGTTTGTATCCGCATCCCTTGGAACGTTCCTGCCATCCAGACATAACGAAACTTCGTGAAGCTGGGGGCAGGCACGTGCGAGCAATAGCAATCCTCTGAAGGTCAAATGAGTCGCAGAAAACCCGTTCAAGCAATGTGACAAGTCGAGCACCTCGAGCAACGGCCACCCGCCAGCCAAATCTGCCAGTTGCTCGTCACTGAGGAAAAGACGGTTTGGAAGTTTAACAGTGAGATTCCGGAGACTGTGGAGAGAGCTGAGCGACCGAAGGGTGTCATAGGAAAGGCTGTACAAATCATTTTCTTCCGGTTCGCCATAAATGGGATCTGGATATCTCAATCCGAGAGAAATATATTGCAAAGAATGTCTTCGGGGACCAGAAGCAAGAGCGGTGAAGAAGGAAAATGCGAGGTCTCGGTTTGGCTTGCCTTCCAACTCGAAAGAAGCCCTGGTCATCCCAGTTTGACCCTTGGAACGAAGGAGGCCAATGATAAAACTGATATCTGTACCAACTAGCGATATTGCCTGTATGTTGGATATAGGGGTATCGGAGTGAAGGAAGGAAGGCTCTTGTAATTGTGAGCGAAGTACCGTGTGGATGTCGAGGTGGGTGATTTTGTGGGACATGAGGAGCTGTCGCAGGGCAATACCATCTAGTTGAATATCGGAACGAAGACGCTCCAGTTTGTTGAAGCCGCAGACAGCCTGAGAGTAAACATCTATAAACTGTGCTCCTTCCGAGAACCCATCCGTCAGGAGTACGACGGACTTCAAGTCTGGACAACGCGAAGGACAGGCTTTGAGGAATGACGCAAGGCTGTTGTCATCGACGTTCAGGAAGACTTCTAGACGAACAAGCTTTGGACCAAGCAAGGGCTGAATCGACGAAATGGGGATCCCAAAAAAGTCCCAATCGAGCATCCTCAAGTTGGGCAACATGTTGGACTCGAAAACGATATGTGGCAACCAGTCGGCAGAGTTGCCGTCGCCATCTTGGATGCAAAGTACTTGAATGCGATGGGAATAGCGTTTGATGATAGTCCACTCTGCAAGCGATGGGGAGCGCTGTTG
>JBBPTK010000680.1:0-12306 GCA_038094135.1 Spongiforma cf. squarepantsii
CACGTCGACGGGGATGATGTTGCCGGCGCAGCCATTTGACGTGGCCGGGCTGCGCGACGCGTTGCCTATCGTTGGGATGCCAGGTACAGTCGGTCCATACGCTTTTGTGCCACACGAGCAGACGATGAGTGTTACAGCGACTGGGACGTGGGCTACCGATTTCCTTGCGCGCGGACCGGAGATGTCCAAGGCGCCCATGAGGGCAGAGGTGCAGCAGCAACAAGATCCGGTACAGAATTTGACTTCATCTGCATCCATGGCCCTGTCCGTGCCCCGAGGGGGAATGCAGAGTGCGTGCTTCATGTTGGTCTTGTCGCAGCGTATTTTTTTTCTGATTCGTTCGTCTTTGTTCTCCACCGTTTCCGTGGTTCCCGTTCATGATTACTTTTTACCATGTTGTCTGTCTGTTCTATTTATTTTTATTGACTCGGTAACTGGGGCTCGTTGCTTTAGGCGGTGCATTTCCGTGGAGCACGGCATATGCAGGGTTGGGAATGAATATGATGGCCGGAGCGTCGGGAGCCGTGGCACTGCCTGCGCAACGACCTGCCTTGCAGAGCGATCGTAGGTCTCTTGTTTTGGCGTCACGGCGGACGGGTCTAATGTCCCTGTCATTTACGGGGGCAGAGATATCCTGGGACAAGGAATTTCAGTCGCAAGAGTCCCTGTTGAACTCTTCCAGGGCGATACTCGCTGATGCTGCGCCGGAACAACGTCAGCAAGAGGAGGTCGCAAAGGCTGCGGTGCCTGCGGATGAGATGGCTCGTCTGGCCGCGCAGGTGATTGACTCCGTGAAACACGAGCAGAACCCCAAGTTCCAGAAAAGTGTGTTCTTGAATCTCATGCGTCAACTGCGGGACGGAGAAGTGGCAGTTGAGGAGGACAAGATCGTGCCTAAAGCTGATGCAACCACCACCCCCACGAGTGTGGACGCGAAGGGCAAGGGACGTGCCATGGTGAACCACGACGTGGCTGGTCCAGCCTTCTTGTCACAGACACCCCAAGCTCCTGTCTATCAGGGTTCTCAAGAATTGAATGCGGCGTACGTGCGACAAGCGATGGACCCCCATGAGGCGTACTTCCGTCAAGAGAACACAGACTTTACGAATTACTGGAACGCACATTACACGGGTGCGGCCGCACGCCCGGTTCAAGGGATCAACTCATGGCACGAGATGCAACGCGATTGGGATGCATTCGAGGCGACGACAACAGGCGTGAAGCCGGTTGCGAATTACCAGTTCCAGACGAACAATCCTTATTTACTCGGAGACTCGTCCAGGACGCGGCATCATGACATGCACATGTCTCATTCTCAACGGGTATACGAGGTACGTACACATATCACGCTATTCCATTTCTGTGGAGCTTGTGAAAAACGGAGGATGGAACCACATGATGAATGGAAAATGAAGGCGGGAGGAATGAACAGCGTGGTTGACATTTGGTTCTTTTTTTTTTTGCCATCATGTTCGGCAGAGCGTTCTGGAGCTAGAAGCTGCGGTGCAACGAGATCCGACGAATGCCGCCGCATGGTTCGAGCTTGGCGTGAAGCAACAAGAAAACGAACGCGAGGCGAAAGCCGTCCAAGCGCTCGAGCGTGCTATCGATCTCAATCCCTCCCTCCTGCCCGCATGGCTTGCTCTCGCAGTGTCCTATACGAACGATAATTATCGGTTGGGAACGTACGACGCCATTCGGGAGTGGGCGTTGAGGCATCCCAAGTATAATTCGGTTGTGTCAGGCACGGAGTTAGCCACACATGAGCGGGGGGATTTTGCGGGATTGATTGAGGTACTCATTCGATTCGCGAGGCACTCGGATCAAGAAGGAAGAGGCGTGGATGCGGAAGTGCAAGTTGCGTTAGCCGTCTTATTGAACACGACAGAGGTACGATTTTTTTTCCTTTTAAAATATTTTTGGCAAGAACCATTGACGTCATTTTATAGGATTACTCTAAAGCGGTAGATTGTTTCCTTGCTGCATTGGCCGTTCGACCTGATGTAGGTGTGCTACCACGCGTACACCATGTGTTCTGGATTCATTGGCCTCTGACGCTTTTTTTTTCATTCAGGACTGGTTGCTGTACAACCGAGTGGGAGCCACAATGGCCAACAACGGGCGACCCGCAGAAGCGCTCGAGTATTATTTCCGAGCACTGGATCTGAACCCTGCGTATATTCGCGCGAGGTGCGTGTGTATTTGCATGTTCCTTTCTGCATTTTGCCTACTCGTTTTCGTTCATGTCCTTTTTGTTGGATCATGATGCTGACACTGCCATCATTCTCAGGTTTAATCTCGGCATATCCTGTATCAATCTCCGGGTGAGTCGGATGCTGAATTTTTTTTTCGCTCGGTCAGCGGACGTTGATGTCGCCTTCTCATCCCTATTCTAGCGCTATGAAGAAGCAACGTCTCATATTCTGGATGCGCTCGTATTGCAAGACAGCGATGGGGTGCAGGACGAGACGGGCATGAATGACTTGCGCGGGGGTGTGACATCGGTGACACTTTGGGAAAGCTTGAAGACGACATCCTTGCATTTGCAACGGCCTGATTTAGCGTCCCTATGTGATCGGAGGGATTTGGACGGTGCGTTTTGTCGCATCGTTGGTCGGCGATTGCGCGTGTGCTGATGTAGGATCGAGTAGGATTCAGAAACGCGTTTAAAGGGGCGTGATGTCCGGCGTTGAGGGGTGGTTGCTTTGATCTCGTCTCGTCGGGTTAGTGCGACTTAGGGACGCATTGTCTTGTTTGTAATTCACGGAACCGAGGTACTATTTTCAAGAGTGCCTATCTTTCTTTCTTGTTGGAGTGTTGAGCGCACCCGAGCTGTTCCTCGACTCGTTGGTTCATGTCCGTTCATCACACTATCTATCGTCAAATTCTGGCATCCGGCGCCGCCCTTACGAGCTCGGCGTTGCCACGTCACCAGACACGGAAAAAAGGTTGTCGGAAAATCGAGAAAGTTACATCACAGTAGAAATAAAATACCACCGACGGCTGTACCAAGTTTACGGAAGAGTCCTTCCATCGGACGTTACCATGTTGCGGCAAGCGGCGGCAATGTTTATCTAATCGATGAACTTTTCCGGCCTCCGAGCGCCGTCGGTCGCTTTTTTTTAACCCTTTTCTTCGGATCTTCACGCCGTGGCACTTCCCAGGCAGAGACTCATCAGAGCGTGATGCGATCGTATCATCAGAAAGATAAGTCGTTCCTGTCAGTTTTCTGACGGTTCTGATCCCAGCCTTTGAAATACTGTCTGAGGCTCTGAGCACGTTCGAGTGGGGCCCAAATCGATTCGATTCGGATGAATACGTACTGTAACGTATAGTATACAGTGGTACGATTACGATTACAATAGCGTTAGCGTTTGAGAAACTTTCAATGACCTCCGAAGACCGTCGGAGTTGCTGCCGCGTGGCTCACTCACTTTTTAGCGCGTCTTCTTCTCGGACCCACAACAACATCATCTGAGTCTGATATACTTATACGCCCCATGAACGTTCATTAGTCACGACACTAAAGTTCAAAAAATCTTCTTCCCTTTGGCATGGTTCGTACGGTAAATCCCAGCGTTTCTGCTGCGAACCAGGATGCCGTTTTGTGCCGATGCCGTTATGGATGACAGTATGTATTGTAAAAATGGAATCGGCGTCGAGCCGGTGACCGAGAACCTGGGACCTGAATGTGGCAGAGGATAACGTGTACCGCCGTAGAGTGGAACGAACGTTCCAGATCGCTTATTTTGGGTTGTTCTACTGGCAGTGCGGGTGGCATCGCTGCCGATGTCAGCTCAAGTCCTTAGGAGACCTGGTCACTTGCGGAAGTCTTCGTCGTACAAAGTAATAACTTGTCACAGCTCACAAGGACGATGATCCGACTCGACCCGAAGGTGTCTACTATAGCACTATCACGTGGCAGTCGAAGCAAGCCGCAAAACACGCCTGTGTCATCCTCTTCAGTTCTCGGCGTGAGTCCGTGACAGGTCTAACCACTCGTTGTTATCCACGGGAAGACGTCCCAAAAACGACACCTCAGTGGCATTGTATAATTCGTTCTCTCAAACTCCGCTTTGTTCGGTCTCTCCAATATTCACGTTAACACATTATGCTCGTCAGATGATATATCAGCATGATACCTAAGAAAGGATGCGTTCTAATAGTCGGACCGTTCGAGCCGTGGCATGCGTATAAAAAATTTCGTTCTTGAAGCTTCGATCGAGATTTGACCCAACTTGAACCTCCCCCCACCTGGAGTTTCAGGCTCTGCGGATGTCGGCGTGCCGTCACTGAAAGCATGTTCGACCTGACATAGAATGCCGTACGCCGTACGCCGACATCCGCACTTTTCCCCTTTAGTTGATGAGTTACGCGCCACTACATTGAGAAGAGCAATACTCACGGAATTCAAGTCACAGTATTACGTCGCCCAGCCGCATTCATCGACCTGGTCGAACGAAACACGGCTTTCCAACGATCGTAGTACACCCTCTTATCCATCCGCTTCATCATGGCCAAACTACTCCAAGCACGGAAGGCCGACATGTCATCGCAAAGCGAGATGCTAGCCAAAAATGCAACCATGGGTTCCACCGAGTCTGCTTCGATCACCGAGTCGAGGACGTTCACGGAAAGTATCCGTGGCAAGTTGGCTCGCAAATCGGTTGCAGGCCAACCTGCTAATCCATTCGCACATCCTCGCGTGTCGATGGCGAGACTGATCCGGGTCAACGACCGACACGCCTTCAGCAGTCGGACGAACCCCTTCGGGGTGATTCCACCGTTTGCCGTATCCCATCCCCATTCCTCGTTTATCAAAAGATGTTCCAGGTGGGGCCAGGTCGATGCGAACGTCAGCAAGTCTCCGTCTGTCAAGCCCACGGTCCACTGAATGTTCACGATGATCCGGCGGAGATGGTGGAACGTCATGCACGGCTGCAAGTCTTCCAAGCCGAGTAGGTGGTCCTGGTCAGGCACGGCATTTACTGAAGGAAGAACTTGAGACACTCCCAACACCCGCATCGTGTGACAGATACCGGACGTCAGAAGGCTGACGAAAAAATCGGCGACGTCTCGCTTAGTGGGACGACCTTCTGTGAAAACAGTAAAATCCGTAATCGCAGGAAGTTGGGTTCGGGAAAGAAACTCCATAGGAACCAAAGATTGTAAATGTAATACCAAGTTGCGCAGGTTCGAGAAGGGAGGAAATCCCTTAGAACGAGCCATCTGGTCCGGGAGTGTAGCGTGGGGAGTGAGGATAGAGAGCCTTCTAATATTTGGAGAGGACTTGGCAAACGACTCGAGAGAGTCCCGAAATACGTGTATGTTACCCATGACCATAACGTCAAGGGAAACTAGAGATGGGAGAGGAAGGTGCAGTAAGGGCATAGCTTGACCTTCGGTGGTATATTTGCAGTGCAGATGTTGGAGGTTCGGGAAGAGTGGTTCATTGGTCGGCTGAGTATCCAAAAGGGTCTTGACAGATTCCCAGATGATGCCATCATCGAAATTGAGTATGGTTTGGATGCGACGCGTGTAACTTCGTAGAGTATACCATTCGGCCTGCGTAAGCGATCTGTTAAACAAATACAACTTTGTCATAGGGTACGGAAAAAGGGAGGATGTTCACAACAAACTGAGCTTGAAGAAAGCCTGAGTAATCTTACCTTGGAAGTTATTTTACGAGATGCATCTGGAAGACATTGCGCTAACGGAGAGAGGTTTCCCAACTCTCTCCAGAGCATGTCAAGTGCAGGATCCTTGAACGCGCGACACGTCCTTGCCAGTGCAATCATATCACTGGGAGTCGCCCTTGGGTAGGACCTAGGGTCACAAAGACCCAGATCGGATGGGCAACAGTGACCAAATATGCATAAGAGGATTTCTTGTATCGCAAGAGCGTGATGCATTGTCTTTAGAGAGGTCAACCAAATGTCGCCGTCTGATGCAGTAACCACGGAGAGGACAAGATGGAGGTTCTACCACAAAACCTTGGTGCTGGCGCGGGGGAAGTCAAATGGTAGTGGGAGGAATTAGACGGATACCTTCAAGTTGAAGTGCCCGCCGTGGATATACTACACTGTGTCGAGTCGTGTGAATGGTGGCCAAGACGCGTAGGGCGCCGTGGCTTCTATGGCACAGTCACAAGATGGGAACGAGAATTGGATTGGTTGACACCCATCAGCATTCGAAATTTTGGTTTCTCGCCACTACTGTGTGGCTGTGGCATGAGACCATGGAAGTGACACACCAAAGCCAAGAATCCTAGTTTATGTAACCGAGCAGAATAATCATCAAATGTTCTCGTGTTCTACTTACTCCCGACCGCGTCCATCAAATCTATTTTTATACTTCGCAAGAATCGGTCACCATATAGATTGTTCGTCTTTCTCTAATGCGACTGGAACCCAAGCCCGAACCGTGTATGCGTAAAGTAGGCATTCTTCAAGTTCGCCCGACAGTATCCGTGACCAACGATCTCGCAGAAGCGATAACATTCGACCAGCGGGCACTGTACGTTGAGCCATTCAAACGCCCCACTGAGCACAGACCACGCCAGGCACGGAAGGAAAAGTCATAGCGACGCATGATGTCTGAAAACAATGCCGTCATGGCCTCCATCGATTCCTCCTCGATGGCCGAGTCCAGAACGTTCATCGAAAGCACAGGTAGTGGCAGGCCTTTCGATCCAGGCAGAAGGCTTGTCGCGAACGATTCGCTTTGAACCGTTGGCCATTTGGTAAACCCTCGCATGTCCATGGTAAGAGTGAGTCTAGTGAGCAACGGACACGTCTGCAAGAGTCGTACGAGTCCGTCTGGGGTGATTCCGGCACCTGATGTGTCCCAGCCCGACTTCTCATTGATGATCAGATGTTCCAGTTGTGGCCATGTCGATGCGAATGTGAGCAATTCGCTGGACGTCAGGCTCACAGTCCACTGAACATTTACGATGATGCGACGGAGAGAATGGAATGACATATACGGCCGCAAGTCTTGGAAGCTAAGGATGGGTGTCGCCGGACTATTTCCGGCGAGAGAAGGTGCTCCAGACAAGTGCAATCCGTGGACAGTGTGACCAGCACCAGAGCTTGAAACACTGGCGAAAAAACAGGCAAGGTCCGTCTTTGAAGGTCGCAGAAAAATAGAGGCAGTCAAGTCGGTTATCGCAGGCAGTCGGGTTCGGAAGAGAAAGTGTGTTATTGGAAGAATTGATACAGAAATTAAGACAAGTTCATGCAAATTTGATGTAAAGGCGAGCGGATTAAAATCAGGGTTGGGAGGAGACAGCTGGTTGGGATGTTTAGCGGTCAGTGAGAAGGTGAGCCGAGTTAAGGTGGGCATGTGAGACAGATGTACGAGAGCGTTCATGTCCAGGGGGGTCCACGGACATTCCAGGCTGTGAAGGTTATGCCAGGCTGTGCAAATGTGATTGGATACGATTTTGCTTGCGCTGACGATATCGTGAGGTTGATGAATAGCCAAACGAAGGCGTCTGATATTTGGACAGGACTTCGCAAACAAGTCGAGAGCATCTTGGAGCTCGAGATCTCGTATGGTGGCAAATGAGGCGTCGAGGGAAATTACAGAAGGAAGTGGCGCGTTCAACAACTTAGGGATATAATATTCTGTATCCCTGTTATAGTAGGAACGCAGATGACGGAGGTTCGGGAAGAGTGCGTCGGGGGTAGGAGAGCACAAAATAGTTTTGGCGGATTTCAATTCAATTCCAGTGTTAAAGTCATGTATAGACCGGATACGTCGAGTGTAACTTCGAAGGATGTCCCAATCGGCCTGTGTGAGCGGTCTTCTAAACGAGTACCAGCACTTTATGCCCTGTAGTACAGAGAGGATCAGGATGAGTGTGCTAATCAAAATCTGAACAACGATCTTACATTAATACCAGACCGCTTATAAGATGCATCCGGAATACATCGCACTATCGGAGAGAGGTCGTCCAATTCTTTCCAAAGTACGTCTAACGCAAGTTCTTTGAATGCGTGACACGTGCTTGCCAGAGCAACCAGAGCTGACGTAGTAAGCCTCGTACGACCATGTTCGTCGTGAGTGAATGATGCATTCTGGTGCGAGTTTAGTGGAAAACAGACTTGTGGGTGGGTACTGGGAGGTGGCTTGCTGAGCTTCACACGTGCCAACTCGGAGACCTAGTCTGGTGACTAGACCGTCTATCAATACGACGGCCCGGTTTACCAGGTCACTCAGACCGAGAATTGTGGCTGTGGGTGGACAAAATTTGGCGCCGTGGAGATGTTTGCCCTTAAAAGTAAATAGTGTAGCATTTCAAGTGTTCCGAGTCATGCTCAATGTATAAAGTAAACAAGGTACCTGCCGAAACGTTCGGCCATAAATCAAGTCTCAAGGCCTCATAGATAGTCTGGTCACCAGACTAGTCTCAGACTCTCTATCGGGTCCATCATGAAGAGTCTATATTATCTTCTACCTAAACCCAGTAAGAACGACGTGTAGCAACGACTCTCCCTCTCCTCCACCCATCACTCGATAGAAGACGCTGCATTCTTCTTCTGTTCCTTCAATTTATCGATATGCTAGTGTAAACAATCAAAGAGCCAGGTCCATCGCCGTCGTCCATCCGAACCGTCACGTACCAAACGCCGCTCTTCCTTTCGTTTCGCCGTCTCGAGAGCCTTCTCCCTGGTCATGCCCGCAGTCGACTTGATGCTCGGAGCCAGTTCCGGGTCGGCGGGTAGAGGCAGAGGAGACGATCCTACAGGAGTAGGTCGGGAACTAGAGGCAGGCGACACTGTGACAGTCGCTCTCCCCATCTGTTTCCAGCTATAAGAGTGATGAGGTTGGGGGTCAACGTACCTGCTGGAGCGTGAGGCGAACCCCACATGACCGACGTGGCGGACGGGCTCACTAGCGTACCCATGGCGCCCCAGTCGTCATCGACTTGATAGTGATAGGAAATTACTATGCAACGCAACATGATGACATAGAAACGAATACGCACCCCTCGGAGGACTCGGACGTGATGCACCAAACCCAAGGTCGGCCCCCGAGTTACACCTTAACGTGGAGACGGCGGGCGCACTCTCGAACGCACCTGAATCACATGAAAAGATGAATATATGATGAGCTGCGATGCCCAAACGTGGACTTACTCTAAATCCCCTCGTCGGCATGCACGCCCGTCGAATCGCCATTATTTCAAGTGTCGATTCCGCCTTCCTCTGCGGCAACCTGTTCAGCCAGCTGTACAGCGACCACTGTTGCATTAGGCTTGTTTCCACCCAGTTGAAGACTTTTCGGTTGCGCAAGACCGATCGAGGGGTGCGCTGACGACCGGATATCGGCAGGAGCACCAGATATTGGAGGACCATTAGACGGCGTCATCAGGAGCGCATCAAAGGTGCTCTGCAAGTCGACCGGTGCAAGCTACGAGGGAAAAACTCGTAAAAAGGAAAGGCGCCAAACGTATAAACATACCTTTTCCCCTAGGGATGACATGGCCCATCCAGCAAGTGCTCCAGCAGCCCCAGTGGCAGAGTTGACAAGGCTCGCTTGCGTAAAACCTCCCGGCGGAATAGCTAGTGGCGCATTTCCGTTTCCATCGCCCTCGACGGGTGCAGTTTCAGGTTGCAACTGTGGTGAATGTGGAAAGCAAAGTAAGATGGAAAAAGCCGAGTCTCACCACGGACGCTGCGTGAGTTTCAAGGCGCTTCACGAACAACTCCATTGCTTTGAACGCTTGATCCCGCACGATTCTAGACTATGATCAATATAACGCCATGACGGAGAATGATGTTCCCCACTTCTCTTTATCAAGGGTGGCCTTTACGACATTTGGTATCACCCTTGAAGCGACGCATTCGATGTTGAAGCATTCACTCGTCGCCGCAAATGCTGTCAGTCCCGCCACGCGTGCATGCGAAAAGGGATCTTTGATCGCTTTGGAAAACGCAGGGACGAGGACTTTCTGCTTGCTGTTATAACCCAATGTAGGCCTTAATCGACCAATGAGAATGCACGTATTCGTTCTTATGGATGCCTCTGGATCGCTTTGGAGACGCTAAATGTCGGAGAAGGTCGTTGTTGAGAATACGATCACTGAACTGCAAACGCGTCGGGAGTGCAACGGTGATCGATCGAAAACACCTACCTTGGGAGAAATGAGTGCCATCGCGCGAACCGTAGCTTCGGTACCATATCCGTAAAGCCAGATTGCTGGTTTGCACCGTCAATGCGAAATAATACATGTCAGAAGAAAAGCAAACATACAAGGCTGGGCCAGATTTTATCCACCACAGCTTTCTTGTCGAGTTTGTCTGTGGAATCGGAGAGATTATTGAGTGGTGCCATTCGTGTGCCTCGATCCGGACTGGCAAAGAGCCGGATCAGCGGACCGAGGACCGAGTTCGTGTATTCGTCCAACGACATGTCCTTACCAATGATCGTCGCTGTGGAAGGAGCTCATTAGCATTCGAAATTGTGGTTTCTTCCCATTGTGTGGCCGTGGCAATAGAAGTGACACGCCAAAGCCAAGCCTGAGAATCCTAGTTTATATAAGCGAGTGGCTCGCATACAGTGTCGGTCATAACCATTAAATGACTACAAAGTTCTCTCGTGTTCTACTTACTCTAGGTCGTCCACTTTATTACTTCGTAAGAATCGGTCATCATACAGATCGTTCGCCTTCCCCTGATGCAACTTACCTAGGAACCCAAGCCCGAACCATGTATGCGTAAAGTAGGCATTCTTCAAGTTCGCACGACAGTATCCGTGATCGACAATCTCGCAGATACGATGACGTCCGACCAGCGGTCAGCGTACGTTGTCCAGTTCCAACGCCACACCATGCGCAAACCACACCAGGCGCGGAAGGAAGAGTCATAGCGACGCATGATATCTGAGAAGAATGCTGCCATGGCCTCCATCGATTCCTTCTTGATGGCCGAGTCCAGGACGTCCATCGAAAGCACAGGTAATGACGCAGGGCAAGTCGATCCAAGCAGAAGGTTCGTCGCAAACGATTCGCTTTGAACCGTAGGCCATTTGGTAAACCCTCGCGTGTCCAGGGCAAGAGCAAGTCTGGTGAGCAACGGGCACGTCTGCAAGAGTCGTACGAGTCCGTCTGGGGTGATTCCGTCCCCTGACGTGTTCCAACCTGACTTCTCATTGATAATCAGATGTTCCAGTTGTGGCCATGTCGATGCGAATGTGAGCAATTCGCTGTCCGCCAGGCTCACAGTCCACAGAACATCTATAATGATGCGACGGAGACAGTGGAATGACATGCATGGCCGCAAGTCTTGGAAGCCAATGAAGGGTACCTCCAGAGCATTTCGGGCGAGAGAAGGCGATTCAGACAAGTGCAGCCCGTGGATGGTGTGACCAGCACCAGAGCTTGAAATACTGGCGAAAAAATAGGCGAGGTCCATCTTTGAAGGTCGCTCTAGAACAACGGCGGTCAAGTCGGTTATCGCAGGCAGTCTGTTCCGGAAGAGAAAATGCGCTATTGGAAGAATCGATATAGAACTTAAGACAAGTTCATGCAAATTTGATGTAAAGGCGAGTGGATTAAAATCAGAGTCGGGAGGAGGCAGTTCGTCAGGATGTTCAGCGGTCAGTGCGAAGGTGAGCTGAGTCAAGGTAGGCATGTGAGACAGATGTACGAGAGCGTCTATGTCCAAAGGGGTCTGCGGACATTCCAAGCTGTGAAGGTTATTCCAGGCTCTGCAGATGCAATTGGATATGATTTTGCTTGCACCGACTGGGTGAGGCCGTTGAATAACCAAGCGAAGGTGTCTGATGTTTGGACAAGACTTTGCAAACAAGTCGAGAGTATTTTGGAGCTCGAGATCTCGTACGATGTTAAACGAGACATCAAGGGAAATTAAAGAAGGAAGTGACGCGGTCAACAAGGGGGTATAATATTCTATACCCCTGTTATAGTTGGAACGCAGATGACGGAGGTTCGGGAAGAGTGGGTCAGGGGTAGGAGAGCGCAAATTAGTTTTGATGGATTCCAATCCAACCCCGGTGCTAAAGTCACATATGGACCGGACACGTCGAGTGTAACTTCGAAGGACGTCCCATTCGGCCTGTGTGAGTGGTCTGCTAAACGAGTACCATTCCCTTATAGTCTGTAGTACAGAGAGGGTCAAGACGAATGTGTCAACCAAAATGTGAACAATAGCCTTACATTGATGAATGACTTATGAGATGCATCCGGAATACATCGCGCTATCGGAGAGAGATCGTCCAACTCTTTCCAAAGCAAGTCTAACGCAGGTTCTTTGAATGCGTGGCATGTCCTTGCCAGAG